>JBCNJP010005550.1:0-45302 GCA_039602395.1 Deinandra increscens subsp. villosa
GACTCTTTCTGTTCATGGGGTTGTTAGCTTAACCAAGTTATTGATTAGAATCGGTGACAAGAGTCTTAGCTTATTTTAACTAACACCCTACTTATTGTTTGGTGATTCTCGATATGAAGATCAAATTGAGTTCATAAATGGATATATATTTTGAGAATGTGATGTCTAAACTTAACCAAGTTATTGATTAGAATCGGTGACAAGAATAAGGTGGGAAGCTTATTTTAACACAAGGTATGTTTTGGCTATTTTATGGCTACATTTTATCATAAGATGCACTTATCATTATGTTTAATGTTGACTTATGATCTTAGGAAAAGTTGTTGTCTGTGCATTACATTTATCAATACGAACTTGAAAGACCAAGTGGGAAGGTGACATACAAAATTATAGTTAAAGGATTGAGCAGATAAACATGACATTGGCATTGATGACATTGATAAACTATTTATTGAAAAAACCAAGTGGGAAGGTGGCATGACATTGATGAACATTATGAGCTATGTGAGATCCAAGCTTTGACCAGTCAAGACATCTCTTACCAAAATCTCATTACGTTTGAATATGTTTTATTATTATTTGGTTTTGTTGCTTTTCACAGCTTTTGCATATTAAGGTGTACATTTTACTGAAAATAGATTATGAAAATGGATAAAAATCAATCTATTAGGAGAGGAAGAGACTTACAAGAAACATGTCACTGTATGAATGACATGAGTTGTATAATTCAACCAGGAAGTAAGGTGTACATTTTATTACTCTTAATGCTCCATGTTATTATCAATTTTAAAGAATGAATATAATGCTTGATTTTCATTTGATAGTTAATCAACAAGCTATGCAACATGAAGATCTTAAGATTAAATTCAATGGAGGAGCTAAAGAAAGGAAAGAACTATACGACAATATTTGTTAAGTATAATGAGCATGTTCTTTTGGTTGGTGAAACTGGTACCAGAAAGACAACAATTGTACAGAATCTGGCTGCAAGAATCGGTCAGAAGCTTACAATTTTGATATGTATTAGAACAAACTGTGGGGTGATGGTAGGCTAAATGATCAGGTTAGATCAACATTTCTAATTATTAATATGGGTCCAAATGGATTTTTCTGGGTCAAGCTTCAACACTTTTTGTCCATAAGTTTGGTTTTTTTTATCAAGATGTATTAATTAATTATTAGAAGTATATTGGTAAAGTGATCATCTGTTAATGACTTAGGAGGTTTTAAGCACATGAAAACACTTTGTATGGCTTCCAGTTTTGGCCTGCTGTGAAGTTCTAAAATTTTAAACTGAGTAAGGTCAAGAACAACCCAAATCGATCCATTTTAGGCAAATAGGTCAAAGCCGCAGTCTGTAGTATTGAATGATATAAATATCATGATTTTGGAATTAAAAGTTTTGTCCATAGTTTGATTTAGGTTACTGAAATTTGTGTTGCAGAACTTCAGCCAGCAAAGTGATGTTGCGGATCTGTTGGGAGGTTTTAAACATATGAATGCCCATTTTTTATGCCTTCCTCTTTACAAGGATTTTGAAACTCTATTTAGATATACATTCTCTTTAACGGTATGTTGTTGGGAGGTTTTAAACATATGAATGCCCATTTTTTATGCCTTCCTCTTTACAAGGATTTTGAACTCTATTTAGATATACATTCTCTTTAACGGTATGTTCTCTGTTGACATTTTTAACCTTTTTATGTATGTTTGGATGATAGCAAATGTTAGTTTTTTATTTATTAAATATAGGTTAATGACAAGTTTGTTGCCGTATTAAGAAAATTTGTCATTGACAAAAATACACAACAAGTTACTTAATGGTCTTCAGAAGGGTGTGCGTAAAGTAGTTGAAATTTGAAAAAATACGCCAAGTAGAAAAAGAAAATGACCTTTAAGTGAAGAATTAGTTTAAGAATTGATGCATCTCATTCTCAAATCAGTTTTTCAGATGGGATGGTATTTCCATATGTGGAAGGAGTTTTTATAATAGCTTTAAAGAAAGGTGATTGGATATTACTGGATGAGGTTAATCTGGCAGGCACCCCTTGAAACTATTCAAAGAGTTATTGGTGTTCTTAAATATGAAAGTGAATCCCTTGGTTTAGCTGAAAGAGGAGACGTGGATTATATAAACAAAACCTTAATTTACACCACTGTATAAGTTATAAACACACTATATTTTCTCTTAAGAAGCTACTCCATGTCAAAACACAAATATACATTTAAATTAAAACTTGGTCAGATTAGAATGTCAGCTGAATTACATCTTTGCTTTTACTTTTAATATTCGTTTGTCATTTGAACAGCATTACCCTGCTTCATGAACTTTTTTTATTAATAAAAACACATGAGTATTGTATATGTTTTTTAGTCAAACAAAAATAAATGGTGTACATTGGTAAATTAAGTGGTTTTATAAATATTTTATGTTACATTAGGTTCAATTTATCTTTTTATATGTATCATGTTAAGCTTGCTTTTTTGTTTTCTTAAGTTGATTTTAAGAAGGGATATATTTTAATGTTTTATTGATTTGGTATACTGATGTTGAATTTATGTTTTGGTTTTGTGTTCAGGTGTGTTGGAACTGTTTTTGTTTTGGTCTACTGTTTTTTTTATTTTAGATGAAGACGGTCGGTAAAATATTGTAACAAAAAACATTGTGTTTAATTTTTTTTAATTTGTAGCTCGACTCTTATTTGGTTTTAATTTATTTGTTTACCATCTTTTTATATCATTTATACATGTACTGTAGTTGGAATTGAGGCCTTTCAGACAGAACTGATGGGTGGTTTCAGGCCAGTGGATTATCTTTCATGTATATCATTTGCTTTAGTTTCTCCATGAACAATTCTAGGCCTGTGTATGCCATCAGGTTTCTTTCTCTCTCTTGAAAATTAATAGTTCTTTATGAAATTGTGTTGGGTGTGAACTATGAACATAAAACAAGGAGTATTGTTTCTTATCATTTACACATGCCCACGTGTACCAAAAGCTGACTTTTTGGGAGAAGTGTAAAAACTTAACAAGATCTTTTTTCTTTGTATTATTGTTGTCTTAGAAGGATAAAATTATTTGTAATTTTAAAAACATTATGGATGTACAAATTTAGTGTTTTTGCTTCTGGCAATAGACTCCATTGATATCCCACATTAACTTATATTCACCAGACGTCCTGAATTCTTTACATATATCTGGCATTTCAAATCATCGACTTGTGTTGAAAGTCGGTGTTCCTGTTATGCTGCTTAGAAACATTGATTAGAGGAATGACCTATGTAATGGAACACGCCTTCAGATCGTATCTTTAGGAAGGCACGTGATTGAAGCGGTTATTATCTCTGGAAGCAACATTGGATTTAGGACTTTTATTCATCGACTTTCCTTGGTTCTAACAGATAAAAGTATTGCTTTCCGGTTTCAGAGTAGGCAGTTTCTGATATCTGTTTGTTTTGCAATGACGATAAACAAAAGCCGAGGTCAATCTCTTTCAAGAGTTGGATTGTATTTAAAAGATCAGGTCTTCTCTCATGGTCAATTATATGTTGCTTTATCAAGGGTGAAGAGCAAGAAGAGTCTAAAGATCTTGATTTTGGATGAAGACGGTAGTTCAACCAATGTAACAAAAAATAGAGTGTATAAATCTCTCTTCTCAAATTTGTAGTTGTTATTGAACTTTTTTTTATTATTATTATTGAATTATGTTTTACCAATAACAATTATTCCATAATATATTTAATTTTGTATTATTATTGAAGTTATTTGATTATTATTGAATTATGTTTTACCAGTTCTTTATTCCATACCATATTTTATTATTTTTTTACGTTACAGCCCCGGGTAGTTATTCCTCCTGATCTTCTTATTCATGATTCATCGGATCCGGTTAGTGATCTTATCGATTTTGTTTATACATCGTTTCTGGACAACTTTAGTGAACAAGATTTTTGGTCTGAAAGATCTATTCTCGCACCAACTAATGAGGTTGTCGATTATATCAACAGTCGTCTGCTTTCTTTGGTTCCCGGTGAAGAACATGAGTATTTAAGCTCAGATTCTGTATGTCAAGATGAGATTGTAGGTGACGGCGTTGATCATAACTTATACTCACCAGACGTCCTGAATTGTTTACATATATCTGGCATTCCAAATCATCGTCTTGTGCTGAAAGTTGGTGTTCCTGTTATGTTGCTTAGAAACATTGATCAAATGAATGGCTTATGTAATAGAACACGTCTTCAGATCATATCTCTAGGGAAGCATGTTATTGAAACGGTGGTTATCTCCGGAAGCAATATCGGATTCAGGACTTTCATTCCTAGACTTTCATTGGTTCCAACAGATAAAGAGTTGTTTTTTGGTTTAAGAGAAGACAATTTCCGATCTTGGTTTGTTTTGCTATGACTATACACAATAGCCAAGGTCACTCTCTTTCGAGAGTTGGATTGTACTTGAAAGATCTCGTCTTCTCTCATGGTCAATTATACGTTGCGTTATCAAGGGTGAAGAGCGAGAAGGGTCTGAAGATCTTGATTTTGGATGAAGACGGTCGTCCAACCAATGTAACAAGAAATATAGTGTATAAATCTATCTTCTCGAATTTGTAATTGTTATTGAACTTTTTTTATTATTATTGAATATTGTTTTGCCGATAAGATTTTTTTGGATAGTATATATATATATATATATATATATATATATATATATATATATATAGGATTAGGATCGTGTGAAAACCCATTTATTTTGTGAAAACGTGAAAACCACTTTAAAACCTTTATAACTTTTTCATACGTTAATGTTTTTTCATGAAATTTGCGCCAAAAGTCTTAGAATTACGTTATCTTTAATTCTATAAAAACCAAAAACAAAAAAAAAACGTTTTTTTTATTTTTTTTATTTTTTTCCGTTTTTGGTACACATGTGTACCACAATAAAAAAACTCAAAATTTAATATGAGTTACTAATAGTTTTAAAAGGAAATTGCACCCTAATTATTATAGTTTTATTATCTTTATATCTAAAGAAAAAAATAACATTTTATGATTTTTTAAGTATTGCTACACATGTGTACTATGTTTAATTATCATTCGTAACATAAATGTTTTATTGTTTTTAGTATGTTTTTAATATATTTTTAACATAAGAGGTGTTTTTATACTTTATAATTCGTTTTTGTGTAGTAGTAGTGATGATGGTACACATGTGTACCAAAAACGGAAAAAAAAAAACGTTTTTTTTTTTACGTTTTTTTTATAAATATTGTTTTCCAGAGTTATAGATAACGTAGTTCTAAGACATTTGGCGCAAATTTCATGAATAAACATTAACGTATAAAGAAGTTATGTAGGTTTTAAAGTGGTTTTCACGTTTTCACAAAATAAAGGGTTTTCATAGGATCCTTCCCCTATATATATATATATACGTTCTAGACCCGGGTATTTACCCGGGTAAGTGGCTAGTATATATATATATATAGGGTGGGGATAACTTGGAACCCTTCATGAGTTGAGGAATCTTTGAAACCCATATGAGTGGCTAATATTCATCCACATGTCTTTTTATCTAACAACCTGAAAGGGTAAGAGAGTAATTTACCCCTAATTCCATTTGTCATCTTCCAAAAAGCAACAACCTCTCTCCTCTCTCTTCTCTCTTATTTTCTCTTTCCTCTCTCCTCTCCCTTCTTTTCTCTCTCCTCTTTCCTCTCTTTTCTTTTCTCTCTCCTCCATCTTTTTTCCAGATTTTTTTGCTTTTACTTTTAAAAACGTTTTTAAAATCAAAAGAACATAATACACGTATTTTCAGATGTGAAATGTTACATACGTAACTTTTTTGAGTCTGATGTAAACAAGAATTTGATAAATATATTTAATTAATTTATAACAAAAACATTACAATCAATACCATATATATATCGATTTTTATCTATCCATCTCTCTCTCCTCATTTTTATGTATACAATTTTTTTACTTGTATTTTTTATAACTTTATTAAAAAAATTTAATGTTTAAAACCGTTTTTAATAAAAGAAACGCTTAAAACGTTTAAAAGACAGATTAAAAACGTTTTTTTTTTTAAAGAGAGTTGTTCAAAATTTATTTTTTTTAAACTATTTTTTCTATAAAACAAACAACTTTAAAAATAATTATTATAAAAATGGTTTTTTTAACTACTAAAAACTCTTTTAAATGTTTTCCGGGTGTGAGTGTAACTATTTTCTCAGATACTAAATGTTACATACGTAACTTATCTGGGCTGGTATAATTAAAATTTGACAATTTTCAGGGTGAGCGTGTAACTATTTTCTCACATGCGAGATGTTACATACGTAACTTTTATGTGTCTGCTATAAACAAGAAATTCACAAATATACTTAATTACTTTATATAAAAATATTACAATTAACACTAAATATAACACAATTAACAAATATATATTTTGATATAACAAGCTACAAAAACATATAGAACTATTTATGCTTCAGTTCTTGATAATTATCTTCATATTTGACACAAAAAGAATATCTTCACCTACGAAAAAAACAAATTCATTAGTTTTATCGCATATGTAGCTAAAATATATTATCAGAAGTATATGTTAAGCATTTAACACATGGTATATAGACAAAAATAAAAATAAAATACATCAAACAAGTTATATATTCAATATCAAAAAAGTTACACATGTACCATTATCAAATAAGTTACATATGTACTTTACATATGTAAGCCGTATGAACAATATTAAATATATCATTAAGACAATTTAGCATTTTTTTTAAGGATCTTTTATTAAAAAAATCAAGAAACAAGTTTAATTGATATATGCATTTAACATATGGTATATAGACAAAAATAAATAAATTAAAACATCAAACAAGTTACATATTCAACTTCAAAAAAGTTACATATGTAGAATTATCAAACAAGTTACATATGTAACTTGTATGACCAATATTAAACATATCATCAAGACATTTTAGTATTTTTTAGGATCTTTTATTAGTAAAAAAAATCAAGAAACAAGTTTAATTGATATATGCATTAACACATGGTATGTAAACAAAAAAAAAACTTACATATATAGCATTTATCAAACAAGTTATATACGTAACTTTACATATGTAAGTTGTATGAACAATATTAAACATATCATTAAGACAATTTAGTATTTTTTTTAAAGATTTTTTATTTAAAAAATCAAAAAGCAAGTTTAATTGATATTTGCATTTAGTACATGGTATTTAGACAAAAATAAATAAAACAACATCAAACGAGTTACATATTCAACATAAAAAAGTTACATATGTAGCATTATCAAACAAGTTACATATGTAACTAAATTTTTATTAATCAAACAAGTTACATATGTAACGTTACACGTAATAGAAATCAACAAAAGTTCAACCCGTAAATCGAAAAAAGTTAAATTAAAGTTATATATATAAAGAACATCAAAAAAGTTACATATGTAACATTGAAAAAGATACATATATAATATCAAATGAGAATCTTATTAAGGGAATGTTTAAAGTGGGACATACACATAAAAAAAGTTATATATGTAACATTTAAGTTTTTCTTTCACTCTAATAACCTTCTGATTAAAAACGTTAGGTGATTAAAAATTAGAACAAATAATACATTAAGTAAACTTCATTAGAAAAGCTAACAATTTTTATTTATGCGGAATCTAATTTAACCAAAATATGTAAATACCAAAAGAATAATTTATATTAAACCTTTAAGACTAAGACTGACTCTAAAATTTAAATTTAGAAAAAAATGATAAAGTTATTGATAGGTAATATCACTCTTACACTTTTCAATAAACGATCTGTCCCCACTTATAAAATGAACAAAAATCATAAAGTTATGTGTAAAGCTTACAATCATTTTTTTATATGAACTTAGCTCCTAATTAAATTGAAAATAAAAAAATAAATATTATATGTTTTATTTATGTCAAACGTGAAAGGTTGAAGAGAAAATAAAGAATTCATCAAATAAGAAGATACAGAGCGAGAATTTACGGTTTTTTTTTTTGACAGTTTATGACTTTAGTGGGCCTATAATCTATATGACAAAGAAGAAAAAAAAGGGTTTGGGAGGATATATTTCTTGGAGACTTCGACAATTTGAGGGGAAATTACGACGGATGGAAATTGAGCCGCAAGCGGACAACAGCCTTTGGCTGTTGTGTACGTACCAGTGGCGGACCTACTAAGGTCCAGGGGTAGCGCCCGCTACCCCTGAACTTTTACCCCGACGTGTAATTTTTTTTTTTATAGGTTTTCAGTTTTTCGCGACCCCTGAAACGAATTTTTCGCGACCCCTGGAAGAAATTTTATGGCTTTTACTTAAAAATATGATCAAAAGCCCCTTAAAAATATGATTAAAAGCCCGTTAACTACCTAAAAAAAATTTCGGGGGCGCTGCCCCCGAACCCCCGTTAGTCCCCGCTACCCCTGATATTATTTCCTGGATCCGCCACTGGTACGTACACGTATACAACGACGAAGGAGATTACTTTGGGTGTTGTGCACGTACAACCAGTGAATGGATCTAGGGTTCAACCAAAATAATTTCAAACTAACCTGGTGGACATGTGTGAGGAGTTCTCCGGCGAGGTCAGATCCAGGAGGCGCGCGGTGTCTCCGGTGAAGTCAGATCTAGGATTTTCCGGCGAGGTCAGATCCACTAGCGAAGGCGGGTTAACACCTGTTGTTCATGGTTCCGAGCAGCGCTAATGGATGGAACAACCCGCATACGGTTCCGAGCAGCTCTAATGTTTCCGAGCAGATCTGGAACATATCTAAAACGGAGATCCAACAGAGGTTTTCGGGGTTGGGGTTTCTCTCTCTTTTGTGACGGTGATGCTAGGTGGTTACGAGTTTTCTTCGACCTCTGGGGATTTCATGATGGAGGATCATGGTTTATCTATATTTTTTTAGAGAAGATTGGGTTGAAGATGAATGGGGATCAGATGAAATTTTTGAATAATTAAAAGAAATAGAGAAGAAGAGTAGTTAGTAGATGATGTACACTGACAACTCTGAGTAATAATAAAATAATGGATGATCACATTACCTTTCTACCCTTCTAGTAAATATATCATAACTTTAGGGTATATAAAATAAATAAAAAAAAGAGAATAAAGGTGAACCATAGGATGAAGATGATCAAGGGTTTAAAAGTGGGTTCCAAAGATTCCTCAACTCATGAAGGGTTCCAAATTACTCTTTCCCTATATATATATATATATATATATATATATATATATATATAGTGAAAAGTTCATTGTAGACACCCCTATAAGTGTAGACACGTAGACACTTCTAATCACCATTAGATCATCTAATTTTAAGGGCTGAGATTGATCTTCTTTAGTTAATGACTTTAAATGAAAATCACATGGAGGGGCTTTAAGGTAATTTAGCATTTTGATTCCTCTGTTCGTCAATCCAATTAGGTCATCACTTCGCATCCACATCTACGAGCTCCAGTTTTGATTCCTCTGTTCGTCAATCCAAATTACGATCTCCATCAATTCCTCAACCCAAACGACGATCAATCATCTCCTTGGAACCAAATCGACAATCTCCATCACGTCTCAACCAAATCTTGATTACCGTCTGGATTCCGACCGGAGGACAACAATCACCGTGCGGCCACATTCAGTCGGTCTATTGCTCTCTCTTCACCTTCACCGTTAGCTTGTGTTCGAACGAAAAACTCCACCACGCGAATTCTTTAGTTTCTGATTTCGATTTGAGGTATGGTTAAGTTTAGTTCTGAATCTGGATTTATGTTCTTTATTCTGTAGTGGTTGAACGAAAGATGTAAACAAACGATGTAAAATTGATTTCTGATGGTATATTGAGTGTTATAATCATTTAATTGCATATTGTTCTTTGGACATTGATTTGTGCGATTGGGTATAGAGCTGGTAGATAATTGTCTCGTCAACAGAGTTATTGCACATGGGAAACAAAGATATTTTGCATAAAATAGGCCTTTCGCATGTGAAATAGAGCCATTTCACATGCGAAATAGAATTGCTTTACATGTTGAGGTTGGTATATTCATGATACTTAAGGTGCTGCAAATTAAAAAGTAAATGGTTCATATTCTACAGATGATGTATCAACATATATACTGATTGTTGATCGTGTTCTTGGTACATTAGTTGGAGAAAATTAAAAGGTCAGATAAAAATAATATTTAATTTTACTTTACAGTTTACAGTATGTTATAAATCTTTAGTTGAAGATGTTTATTCGATAGAATGTTGAATTGTTTGACTGTCTTAGAGTTAACTTGCTTACATTAGTTGAATTTATAGTTTTTAAAGCATCATATTATTCAACCAAGATGAATCATCCACCAGATTATAAATGATAAGGTGAGTGAGACAATAGCAGGGGCTTGATGGGTTTATACACTCATGGCTTTGAGTTATAGATAACTGCTTTAATGATGCATTCATAAGCCAACCATTTTATATTAATTTGTTTGTTGTTCTAACAGCTGGTAGGAATTATAAGGGACCTTACTAAATTTAATTGCTATAAAATTATGGCGATGAAGATTGCATATGTTGCTAAATATCAAATCTAACAAAGGTAATACGGTCTATTCGTTTATATTTTCATAGTTGCTTTATGTGATGTCGATGTTTGTATTGGTGATAGGTAATCGAGGATCTTGGTGGCTCTATTGCAACTGTTGGAAGAGTTGGTACACACATAACCACCGAAAAAGTCAGAAAGACGTTGAATTTTTGTACAGCTCTTTGTTCAGGGTGAGTTATAAGTTTTGAAACCATAGTTTACCATAAAAATTATCAAGAGATACTTACATGGATAGCAGAACCAACTGCAACTATTGAGTTATATCATTTACTTGCTAACAGAAAGCTCCAGAGAAGGCCAATCTGTAGGTGAGGCATGAGGCCAGAGGCTTGTTGGTATACTCTTAGTTTTTCAGTGGATGAAAGAGGTAAATTGAAAAATATAGTTGCATACTTCCGCTAGACAGAGGGTTTCACAATCCAACACACTCAATGGCTATGCCTCTGCAAGGTAGTAATATTAAGAGTTCCAGTTATTTGCCTATGAATGTTTGTAAGTAACTTTGTTTTCATTTGTGATTGTTTAATTGATCTGATATTATAGATAAATCATTAGCTCTATAAGATTGTAGAATGTCAGAGGTCTTCAAAGAAGCTGAATGAGAGACAAATTACCACTCTACTCAAAGTCACATGTCATCATCCTCGGGATAGATAGCAATCCATAAGGTTCTCACTTTTCATTTACAACTTGATAAGATAGTCGACCACTATCACGATAGGGGGGCCATCATCGTGGCTTGCTCCTATCAAACACCATAAACGCACCCCGAAGCCATTCTTACATCTGGTAGTCTCACAGGCATACACAAAAATCAATGACCGGCCCCTCAAATGACATCTTATCCTAAAAACTAAAGGAATTAAACAAGTAGCTCAGATCAAGTCACCAAGATTGCCAAACCTCTATGTAGGAGTGTGCATGGATCGGTTTTGATACAAAACTGTAACCATAACCGAACTTTCGGTTAACGAAACAATGATAACTGAGTGGTTTTGGTTAATCAGTTTTACATCTTGATTCGGTTCGGTTCTGTTAATCGTATATTTAACTTTTGTCATAGAATGTTTGAACATAAATATGGTTCCTTTAGTCAACCATAAGCTAACCAAAATACACAATTTAATATAGTATCCAATGATATTTAACCAATTTGTTATATGATCACAGATGCTTTGATTATGACTAGGATTTGTGGCTTTTGGAGATCCAAGAATGTTTTAGTCTTCAACAAGAAACCACCCATGCTGGAGATATTAGTGAGGAAGTCAAAGTTTAATCCTTCCTTTGAGTTAGGAAGTGGGCCAATTTACATGAGTTAGATGTTTTTCCCTTGATGTAATTGTACTTTTGTGTTGTTTTGTTGGTTGATGCTTAGCTTCTTGTTAAGCCAATCTGCTACTTTCTTTTAATATGCTTCCTTGATGTTCCAAAAGAAAGTCAGTATATAATCTGGATATACAGATAATTTATTTTAGGATTTACATATAGTGAAAGAAATAGGTTTATTTAATTTGAATTATGATGTCATTTGAGCTTGATAGATCATCCAAATTTATAACAATTCTATTGTTCTTTCACATCCGGACACAAACTTTGAGGACTGGGGTGTTATCCCATGTATGTCGATCATCCCTATTCTCTATTTTATATGTGAAATCATCTTCTTCAGATGATTTTGAAGACTTGGTTTATCTTCATGCACATGGGCCATGGTATCTTCAGTTATAACGTAAAACATTACTTTTTGGCATATCTTTAATTACTTTTTACTTTAATTATAACATATATATATATTTTTCACAATGAAGTTTAAACCCTCATCACTCTGAAAGTTTTAAAGGTCGTTTGCTTCGGACTGTAGAGCGTGGCGGGCCGATCTAGTAGGTCTGTCGGGTTCGGCGTCTGGACGATTCGGTCAGACGTTTTGGGTGTCGGGGCGATTCGGTCAAGCATGCTGAGCAACAGCTACTGCCGGTCGAGCAGACTAGAAAGCGACGTGTATTGCTCACGAAGGGTTGGATTGGGACGATGATATTTTTTCGGTCTGGAAGCAATGTGAAACCTTCATAACTAGGAAGGAATTTGAATAAATAAAAAAGGAGTACGATGGAATTTAATCAAATTTCAGTTCTGCTTTCTTCGTTAACCAAACACGTTACGAAATAAAATTGAAATTCTATTTTCATTGAAATTTCACGAAATCCTGCAAAGCAAACATGACCTAAATCTTGTGATTTTATTTCAATAGAATATGATATAGAGAAATTTTACATGCGAAATAAAGTAATTTCACATGCAAAATAAGAGTTCTATGGTTCTACACTTTTTAGGGTGTTTACTATGAAACTTGTCATATTTCACATTTTATTAAAAGTGCAAAAGCTTGTGATTTTATCTCAAGAGAAATAATAAATGCGAAATAAAGTAATTTCACATGCGAAATAGAGTAAATTCACATGTGAAATAAGAGTTATGTGGTCTATATTTGAGATGTTATTAAAGTGTTTTACAATGAATATGAAATAGAGAATAGAGAAATTTCACATGCGAAATAAAGCAATTTCACATGCGAAATAGAGTAATTTCACATGTGAAATAAGAGTTCTATAGTGTGCGAAATAAAGTAAGTTCACATGTGAAATAGAGTGAATTCACATGTGAAATAAGAGTTCTATGGTCTATATTTGACATGTTATTAAAATGTTTTACAATAAATATGAAATAGAGAATAGAGAAATTTCACATGCGAAATAAAGCAATTTCACATGCGAAATAGATAATTTCACATACGAAATAGAGTAATTTCACATGTGAAATAAGAGTTCTATAGTGTGCGAAATAAAGTAATTTCACATGCGAAATAGAGTAACTTCACATGTGAAATAAGAGTTCTATAGTCTATATTTCACATTTTATTAAAATTGTTGAAGCTTGTGATGAGAAATTTCACATGCGAAATAGAGTAATTTCACATGAGAAATAGAGTACTTCACTTGCGAAATAAGAGTTTTATGGTTCTACATGTTTTAGGTTGTTTACTACGAAACTTGTCATTATATTTCACATTTTATTTAAAGTGTTAAAGCTTGTGATTTTATTTCAATGGAATATGAAATAGAGTAATTCACATGAGAAATAGAGTAATTTCACATGTGAAATAAGAAGTTCTATCGTCTATATTTCACATTTTATTAAAAGTGTTAAAGCTTGTGATTTTATTACATTGGAATGTGAAATAGAGAAATTTTATATACGAAATAAAGTAATTTCACATGAGAAATTGAGTGATTTCACATGCGAATACGAGTTTTATGGTTTTACCCTTTTAGGGTGTTTACTATGAAACTTGTCATTATATTTCACATTTTATTATAAGTGTTAAAGCTTGTGATTTTATTTCAATGAAATATGAAATAAAGTGATTTCACATTAGAAATAGAGTAATTTCACATGCGAAATAAGAATTCTATTGTTCTATATATTTTAGGGTGTTTACTATAAACCTCATTTATAATATATTTAGTTTGCGAAATAAGAATTCTATTGTTCTATATATTTTAGGGTGTTTACTATAAACCTCATTTATAATATATTTAGTTCTCTCTTTTAACGCCTTTTATTTCCTTCAAACACTGTTATGTTACTATTTGACCACTTCTTAAACATACAGGTACTTTTTTACAAGTAAATTTGTTAAATTCAATTATGCAATAAATTTGGTGAAACTTTTTATTAAATTTTACTTGCGAAAGTAAAACTATTAAAACTTATGCTTTTATTAAACTTTTTATTAAATATTAAAACTATTAAAACTTATGCTTTTATTTCAATGAAATATGGTATACAGTAATTTCACATGCGAAATAAAGTAATTTCACATGCGAAATAAGAGTTCTATAGTCCAACACTTTTAGCCTTAATGAATTCATATTCTTCAACCATACCACATATACAAAGTGCATATTTTTAAAAACTCAAATTCAAACAACCATCATCATCTTTATCATCTCCAACAACATCATCAATATAGAACTCCTAGAATTTAGTAGGAATGCCTAGAATTTTAGGTATACGTTGTTTTCTGCAACATTATAGCATCATTTTATTTAAGTAAACAAATGCTATACTTTTCCTACTGTGCCTTTATGGGTGACTTAAGCCAGGTTACTAATATTTTTCGATCTTTACAAAAGTTTATCTTCATAAACTGATATTTACAAAAGTTCAGCTTCACAAAATGGCTCTTTGATGCTTTTGGTGGAGTGCCTATATTTTTTACTGCCCGCAAGATTTAAATCTGTTTTAGTTTTTATGTTTGTTGTTTTTGGAAAGTGTTTTTATGGTTGTGACTTCCCATGGTGTTTGAAGAGTTCCTTCATTGTAGATGGTTTAGCAGCCTCAGGTGCTGATGATTTAGCAATCTCAGAGCTTGTGCTTGTGTTACGTTTAGCTGTTAAGGGTGTTTTCTGCTCTGAGGTTGAAACTCTCTTTGTTTCCTGCATAGGTGTTTTGGAGGAGCTTTCGAGTTGGAATCAAGCTATTTCCATTACTCATCTGTTACATTGGAGAAAAAGAACCAAACCTGCTATCACCTCAGGTGCTATTCCCATTTCTAAATAACTAACAGTTGAGTAACTGAAATATTACCAACAAATATATACTATAATTTTATAAACGGTCTACAAATGATAAAGAAAATAAATTAGAAACCAAATACCACTGATGCATAAAAAGAACCAAACCTGTTATCACTGCAGATGAAAGCAAAAAAAATGATGTAGAAAAATAACCAAACCTGTTATCACTGCAGATGAAGGAAAAAAATTTATTAAACAGACAATACTACTACCTAACATGATATAGAAACATACCAACAGCCTAACTACTCGAACACTTATGAAAATAAAAAGAAATTCAAATCCAACAACATGAAATAATCTTAAAAGACTACATAAAACTCTCAGAACAAGAAACACCAAAAATGTGTAGATGGTAAAATTGAAAATTACCCAAAAATGTTACTATTTTTTTTCTTCATAAACACAAAGGGAAGCCAACAAGCAAGGAGCTAAAAACCGACACCCCCGAAAGCACAAAGGATTACATTAAAAGGAGAAGCTACACCACTCCTCCCACTTGACCCCCCAACCTCTAGCCCGGTAATTGACCCAAAGAAAGCTTAAGGACTTAATATCTGAGAAGATCCTATGGAGCGAAGGTCATTTGTCTTTAAAAGTAGCCTCATTTCGACTTCTCCAAAGCACCCAAACCGTCGTCCGAACAACCACATCCTAAAAGACCATTTCTCCTCTAGGGCCAAGAGTCAATCCAACAACGTCGACAAGTTTATCAAACTCGGCCTGCATAGCCGCCATAGAACGCTGATCAAACGCCATATCTTTAGCTGCAACACGGAATCGCAAACCGACGAGTCGATTGCCATATCTTCTGAGCAATCTGCAACTGACCAATCCTCTTACTACCATTAATCAAATTCCCCTGCACACAAAGCATGACTCGTAAACAGAAAATGAGCAATCAAAACAATTTAAAGAAACTAACAGTGTCGCAATTCAATGCAGAAGCTAAAAGATTGAAAAAAATTAAAAAACCAATCTAAAGCATAGATTAAGTCGCATAAAGCCTCTCAAATCGCATGAAAACTTTGATAAAATGTAGCAGGTGATCCGGAATCTGGAAGAAATTGACATAAATCTGGAGTAAATGATTCATTTTCGCAATTCAGTTACATCCTCATCAGTTTAGGGTTTTTTGCACACCTGTGATTTGACGGATGTTGAAGAAAATTGACGGGATTTCAGGATCCGGATTGAGATGTTCTTACGTAGTTCAAATCTCACTGCGATTTTTCGTTCAACGCCATTAATCAACACAATAGCCATTTTTCCTTGAACGCCATCTCAGAGGATCTAGATTTGATTTGATCGATGTTTAAGAAATTGGGAAGTCAATTAGTAATCAGGATTCAGGAGAGGAGTGGAGGTAGATTGAGATGATTTAATGAAATTTTACATTGACGATCGTACCCTTGAAGTATGTATTATGATCCAATGGCTATTAGGAGTGTCTACGAGTCTACACTTTCAAGAGTGTCTACAATGAACCTTACCATATATATATATATATATATATATATATATATATATATATATATATATATATTTTTGTTGTTTTGCTACATTGGTTTTGTAGGACATTTACAAAGAATATTCCATTCAACACAATGGTATGACTAAGGAGTTGCCATGCAACAACCAAATTAACTAGGAAGCGACAGATAGACGATATAAAAAAGCTAGCAATTTTTTTTTTAATTTTTTTTTTAATATAAGTTTGTTATTTGTATCTAGGGCAACATAGACATGATCGGAGGGTCAAAAATCGAATAGCAATATGTGAAAGAACAATAACAAACACTTGATTGTAAACGTTGATAACAAACTGCAAACAATCGACACCAACAAATGTCTAGGACTTAACCCTATTTACACCATCTAACGGACACGACCCTTTAGACTTGACGGACCTAACGACATTCCATCAACAGTTGGGTTTTTAACTAATTAAACTAAACCTCTAACGGTATTAACTCCTCGATTAATACACTAACCGGACTAGACTCCAAACACTAATGGGTTGGGCTCCCGTTTTAATAATTACAAGGCCAATGACTAACATGGCCTCCAATTAACCCATACTAAATAAATATACGACCCAAACACAACTATAAACGATTAATAAAAAGTTCATTATGGTCATTTAAGCGAATAAATCTAATACTCCCCGGTCTTTAATCGCTAAAATGTCAAGTCTTCATCTTTTCTTCAATCTTTGGCTTTATTTTGAGGATTATGTAATCCTCTTCTTCAACTTCCTTCACTTCTCTTTCTCAGGTTCACTTTCTTCACTTTCTTGATCTACATGTTAAGCACTGATAGGATTGCAACCCGGAGGAAACTCTCTCTTGGCGCTAACCTTTATCTTTTACCACTCAGGTATCTCAAACTCTTTTCTTCTCATTCCATTCGTTGCATGCATGTATTTTTATCAATTCTGCCTTGGAGTATTTCTCTCTTGCTTGCATCTCGAAGTAGTACCATTCCAAGAGGTCTAAGTATTTTATGTAACTTAGTTCAATTTCACGTCTCAAACTCTTTGGAAATTTCATCTTTTCAGCTATCAACATCCAATTGTTTTCTTCACAAATTTTATCATATACACCCTCACTTTGAACACAAAATAGAGGTCCAACATGTCTATTCTTCTACCATCTCTAAGTGTTGGTGGAAATACCTTTTTCTTCAAATACTTAAGTGATCCTCCACGAACCACTTAACCAATCATTCAAACTCAATTTTAAATTTAATTTTTTGCTTCATAAGCAAATCATGTATTTTTAGCAGTTCGAGAAAATTGATGGAACTGTAAATTAAGTCTTCATTAGTAAGAAAAATTGATGGGAAATCTAACACACCCCCTTTTTTTTAAATACACCTAACTTAGAGGTCACTCGGAGGTCATTAAGTCACCTATATGTGGGATGTCCCTAAGAAAACATCACCTTAAGCCCAAAAGCTCACGTATAAAAGTGGTGCCAACTAAAACTCCTGCCCTATAGATCACGCGGAGACCAATGGGTGACCTAAAGGTTTCTTTATATTTTATTTTTATTATTTATTTATATGTAATAATAATAATAAAACAATAATAGTAATAATAATATTTAGTATTATTATAATAAAAATAATTAGTATTATTATAATAATAGTTATTATTAATAATATAACAACAATAATTATTATATATGTTTACTTACCGTATGCATGTTTATATACATGTAAAATTGTAATGTATGCATATATGAACGTATGTTAAGCTTATTTATATTGATATTGTATGAACATATGTGTGTGCATGTAAGTGTGTTGATATGTGTATGTAAATATGGACGTAGTATATGCAATATAGCAACGGAGTTTTTTATGAGGTTGTATCCACGTGATCATATGTATGTATATATAAACTTATATTAAGTCAATATCTATCATGTATGTATGAATATATATGTGTGGTTTGATAACGTATTAGTATGTGTTTATATGTGTGTGTGTATGCAGGTAACAATGTAAAAATATGTAGGAGGTGCGATAGTATAGGTCACACGGAAACCTTAGAGGCAGCCTAAAAGGTAAGATGTGAGCCTTTTAGCTGACCCGAGACCTGGGCGTCACCTTTTATTTCTCCTAATAGGTCACCTCTCAGGTGAAGAGGTGAGCTGAACCTCATGAAGGAGTTCTATATCTCACCTCGAGATCCTTATGTCACCCTGAAGGTTTCTTTATATTTTATTTGTATTATTTATTTATATGTAATAATAATAATAAAATAATAATAATAATAATAATAATAATAATAATATTAATAATAATAATATTTAGTATTATTATAATAAAAAAACTAGTATTATTATAATAATAGTTATTATTAATAATATAACAACAATAATAATTATATATGTTTACTTACCGTATGCATGTTTATATACATGTAAAATTGTAATGTATGCATATATGAACGTAAGTTAAGCTTATTTATATTGATATTGTATGTACATATGTGTGTGCATGTAAATGTGTTGGTATGTGTATGTAAATATGGACGTAGTACATACAATATACCAACGGAGTTTTTTGTGAGGTTGTATCCACGTGACCATATGTATGTATATATAAACTTATATTAAGTCAATATCTATCATGTATGTATGAATATATATGTGTGGTTTGATAACGTATTAGTATGTGTGTGTGTATGGAGGTAATGGTGTAAAAATATGTAGGAGGTGCGATAGTATAGGTTACACGGAGACCTTAGAGGCAACCTGAAAGGTAAGATGTGAGCCTTTTAGCTGACCCCGAGACCTCGGCGTCACCTTTTATTTCTCATAATAGGTCACCTCTCAAGTGAAGAGGTGAGCTGAACCTCATAAAGGAGTACTATATCTCACATCGAGATCCTTATGTCACCCTGAAGGTTTCTTTATATTTTATTTGTATTATTTATTTATATGTAATAATAATAATAATAAAATAATAATAATAATAATAATAATAATAATAATAATAATAATAATAATATTTAGTATTATTATAATAAAAATAATTAGTATTATTATAATAATAGTTATTATTAATAATATAACAACAATAATAATTATATATGTTTACTTACCGTATGCATGTTTATATACATGTAAAATTGTAATGTATGCATATATGAACGTAAGTTAAGCTTATTTATATTGATATTGTATGTACATATGTGTGTGCATGTAAGTGTGCTGGTATGTGTATGTAAATATGGACGTAGTACATACAATATACCAACGGAGTTTTTTGTGAGGTTGTATCCACGTGACCATATGTATGTATATATAAACTTATATTAAGTCAATATCTATCATGTATGTATGAATATATATGTGTGGTTTGATAACGTATTAGTATGTGTTTATATGTGTGTGTATGGAGGTAACGGTGTAAAAATATGTAGGAGGTGCGATAGTATAGGTCACACGGAGACCTTAGAGGCAACCTGAAAGGTAAGATGTGAGCCTTTTAGCTGACCCCGAGACCTCAGCGTCACCTTTTATTTCTCATAATAGGTCACCTCTCAAGTGAAGAGGTGAGCTGAACCTCATAAAGGAGTACTATATCTCACCTCGAGATCCTTATGTCACCCTGAAGGTTTCTTTATATTTTATTTGTATTATTTAGTTATATGTAATAATAATAATAAAACAACAACAACAACAATAATAATAATAATAATAATAATAATAATAATAATAATAATAATAATAATTATAATAATAATAATAATAATAATAATAATAATAATTAGTATTATTATAATAAAAATAATTAGTATTACTATAATAGGTGACCCCGAGATCTCGGCTTCACCTATAATTTCTCATAATATGTGACCTCTCAGCTGAAGAGTTGAGCTGAACCTCACTGTCACACCCCCAATTTACCACTAACGGAGTTTATACCGTTAAGGGGCGCGACTAGACCAGGACCACAACCATTAGTTACAAATACTAAACGAATCAGAGTAAAGTCCAAATGTTCATAAATAAAATAGTTTCAAAAGTTACGCAGCGGAATGTAAACATAAATATCTTAGCACTAACCACGTGCTTTAATTACAAAACGTAAATTGTTATATAAATTCCCAAATTAGTTCAAGTAAAAGTAAACATTTTCTTGTGCCCTGTCAACCTGCTCCGGATACTCCTCAGCGATCTGCAAAAGTTAAAACCACGCAAGTGTCAACCAAAAGGCTGGTGAGTTCACGGTGGGCTTGTCATGCATTGGCCCGGTCTCATAATCATTTCTTTTGTCAACATATACATACATAATATTTGTTTATGAAAACGATGCTTTTAAACGTCAATTACCGATTATTTAATATGCGCTTAGTCTTGTAAGAATTAAAGAACTCAACCGATATCGCGGGTAGCTAATCCGTCAGTTCATGCACTAAGGAAGATTGTACCAAGCTGACTAATTATTCTGCGGTGTTCCACCGTCATTTATTTTTATTTGCGGACTTTCGTCACTGCTCTTTTTGCCTCCCCCGTGTCCTCCTCCTGGGATCACGGTGTCAATTAGGCTGATATTGTTCCCCGTGCACCTCCAGTGCCCCGGAGCGGAGTTTGTCAAACTCCAGTAGATCTACCCAACATCCCCTCGCTTCCACGAATTAATGGCACAATTAACTATGAGGACTTTTTATTTAATCGAAAACATTCCTTAGAAATCATGTGATATCATTTGGTTTAAAGCCTTTAACCTATGCTAGCCATATTAAAATATTTCGCTTAGGGTTTCTTTCGAACCCAAAAATCATTTATCGGTTTTATTTTTCGTAAACAGCGACTTGAATTTCTCCCCCAAGTGTTCCCATAAACACTTGGGTGAAACACAGTCGATTTGTGTTCGTCCGGTGCTCGGCACTCGTAAGATTTGTCAGCATTGTTTATAAGTTGTTCTTTCCGTCCCTAACGGGATCGTATCTTGCGGGTTAGTGACACTCACCTTTGGTTGCTCGGCTAGACTTGCTAAATTATCCTTGAATTGATTTCTTAATGAAGACCTATAATTCATTTAGGTCTTATATATTAGTCTTGTGTCTAATTTATTTCAAACAATGTTCACCATGGCCCATAACATAGCACGTTAAGCTAAGACACGACATATCGACACACGACACCGATGGTTGATCATAAATAAGGGTTCATATAAATCAGATATCAAACATGTTTCATCATGGCATAATCATGTAAGTCATGGCATAACACTTAAGCAAATTTCACAAGTTTGGTTTTTAGGTCAGGTCTTAGTTTCGCTAGCACAGTTTCGCTAGGCAGTTTCGCTAGGTGCACGGGCAGCACTTTCGCTAGGCAATGCCCGGTGACACAGTTTCGCTAGGCTAGTTTCGCCCGAAACTGCTGACGCAGTTTCGCTAGCCTAGTTTCGCAGGGAAACTGGTTTGAACTTTCGTTCAGGTATTTCGCTCGGTAGTTTCGCCCGAGCTGGTCTGGTCAAGTTACCCGGCGACACTATAGTTTCGCTGGGTAGTGTCGCTGGAAGGAGATATAGTTTCGCTACTTAGTTTCGCCCAGAGAACAGCAGTTTCGCTGGTCGCGAAAAACATACGGATTTGCCTAAAAATCAACCTAACAGCTTCTGATCATACATGCAATTCATTATCTAGCATCCATAGGCATTTACTAACATAAATCAAGCAACTTTAACACGTTTAACATGCATTTTGATCATCAAATCTCTAAAATGGGTTCAAAACCCTAAAATGACCTATTTTGCACAAATCATCATCATGGTTTGTTTCTAGACGTAAAGTTTCTGACTTTATGGTAAAACTAGCATCCTAAAGCAACATATTAAGAGATCAAGCAATATCATGAAGGTTTGAGCATACTTTTTAAGAAAACACAAGGAAAACACATAAAGGAAAGTTTTTGGAGACTCACGATTTGATCTAGGATCCAACGGGTGTTGTCTCAAGGTTGAGATGATGATTCTTGATGGTTTCTTAGCTGACCAGAATCTCCAGGAGAAAAGAGTGTGTGTTGGTTGTGAAATGAGGCAAATGGAGAAACTAGGGTTTATTAAGTTTATTTATATCAGAGGCTAGTTTCGCTGGCAGTTTCGCTGGCCAGGCGAAACTAGCTCTGGTCACAAGTTAACGGATAGCTTAGCTGGCTACCGGGCGACACTATAGTTTCGCCCGTTAGTTTCGCTGGCTACCAAAACAGGTCAGTTTTCACATAATCAAGTATTTACAATTAATCATGCTATTCACAATAATAAGTCATGTATTTAAATCACATTACACATAAATACAATCAATGATGAACACATAACACATATGGACGGGTTCGGTGATCAACCAAAGGTCGTGGACGTACTCGGCCTAGTTATGCATTAGTTACTAGTTTAACACTTATAACGTAACTAACGGGTTTGTCTAACGGAAGTTAACCTTGAAATTCTCGGGTGTCACATCATTCCCCTGAAATTGGAATTTTCGTCCCGAAAATTATTCTTGTGTCGTAGCGTTCGCAGCATCAGCTGTCGTCGTTGCTATCGTCGCTGGGGAAAAGAAAGCAAAAGTTTTTAGGGTTATCACATCCTCCTTCCGTTAAGGAATTTTGGTCCCCAAAATTAAATCATACCATGAGTTTCCGTGGACGTTTGCTCGAACAAGTGAGGATACTTTTTCTTCATTTGATCCTCTCGCTCCCAAGTATATTCAGGTCCACGCCTTGAGTTCCATCGCACCTTGACGATCGGAATCTTGCTACGTTTGAGGGCTTTCTCCTCGCGTCCCATGATTTCTACTGGTTGCTCAATAAATCTCAGATGTTCGTCAATTTCCAATTCCTCCAAGGGAATTATTTCGATGTCTTCAGCCAGACATTTCTTTAGGTTGGAAACGTGAAACACGTTGTGAACTCCATCGAGTTCAGCAGGGAGTTGAAGTCGGTAGGCCACCGGGCCTACTTCCCCAATTATTTCAAACGGACCGATGTAGCGAGGATTCAACTTTCCACGCTTCCCGAAGCGTATCACTCCTTTCCAGGGAGATACCTTCAACAATACTTTGTCACCCACCTCAAACTTTAGAGGTTTTCGGCGTTTGTCGGCATAACTCTTTTGTCGATCACGCGCTGCAGCTAGCCGTTGCCTGATTTGAATAATTCGCTCGGTCATATCATGGATCACTTCCGGTCCAGTGAGTCCTTTCTCACCCGTTTCGGCCCAACACACGGGCGATCTGCATTTTCTGCCATAAAGTGCTTCAAAAGGTGCAGCACCTATACTCGAATGATAACTATTGTTGTAAGAGAACTCCACCAGTGGAAGGTGAGTCTCCCAATCTTTCCCAAAGTCAAGAACGCAGGCTCGGAGCATATCTTCTAAGGTTTGAATGGTTCGTTCCGATTGACCGTCTGTCTGAGGGTGATAGGCTGTACTCATGTCAAGTCGGGTTCCCAATGCTTCCTGCATTGATTGCCATAACCGGGAGGTAAATCGAGGATCTCGATCAGAAATGATAGTCTTAGGCACACCGTGAAGCTTCACAATTCTGTCGATGTACAGCTTTGTCAATTTATCCATGTTATCGCTTTCCTTCATTGGAATAAAATGTGCCGATTTGGTTAACCGGTCGATGACAACCCAAATCGCATCCGGTTGATTTGATCGATGAGGTAATCCCGTTACAAAATCCATGGAGATGTCCTCCCATTTCCATTCTGGGATCTTTGGTTGTTGTAGTAACCCAGAGGGCTTTTGGTATTCAATCTTAACCCTTGAACATGTTAAACACTTGGCCACATATCGCGCTATGTCGGCTTTCATATTCGGCCACCAATAAAGATTCTTCAAGTCTTGATACATTTTATCTGATCCAGGGTGCACCGAATATCTTGACTTGTGAGCCTCGTCCATCACGAGCTCACGGAGATTTCCGAACAAAGGAATCCAGATTCTGTCATTATAATACGTGAGTCCATCGGACTTAACTTCAGAATGACCATCTACACCACGCAGTGCCTCAGCTGCGAAGTTTTCTGCTTTCAAGGCTTCTTGTTGACAATCGCGGATCCGATCCGGTAATCCTGAATGTATTGTAAGTTGAAGCGCTCGTACCCGTCGAGGCTTTTCGTACTCTTTTCTGCTTAGGGCGTCAGCCACCACATTGGCTTTTCCGGGATGATATTTAATTGCCAAATCATAATCGTTCAGTAATTCAACCCACCTTCTTTGCCGCATGTTGAGGTCTTTCTGATCAAAGATGTGCTGTAAACTTTTATGATCGGTGAATATTGTGCACTTTGTTCCATATAGGTAATGTCTCCAAATCTTAAGTGCATGAACAACGGCTCCCATTTCCAAATCATGCGTTGTATAATTCTTCTCAGTATCCTTTAGTTGCCTGGACCCGTAGGCAATTACCTTGTCTCGTTGCATCAACACGCAACCAAGTCCTTGGATTGATGCATCACAGTAGACCACAAAGTCGTCAATTCCATCGGGTAACGCAAGGATTGGAGCCGAACACAACATATCTTTAAGCGTTTGGAACGCGTGCTCTTCTTTCTCACCCCATCTGTATTGCACTCCTTTGTGTGTTAAAGCTGTCAAGGGTTGGGCTATTTGTGAGAAACCCTTGATGAATCTTCGATAATATCCGGCAAGTCCCAAAAATTGTCGGATTTCTGTTGGCGCTCTTGGGGTAGACCAATTCTTGATTGCTTCCACTTTAGAAGGATCGACTTGAATCCCATTCTGATTAACAATGTGTCCAAGAAACTGGACTTCGCGAATCCAAAAATCGCACTTCGAAAATTTAGCATAAAGCTGTTCCTTGCGGAGCAATTCCAAAATAAGACGCAGATGTTCCTCGTGTTCTTCTTTTGTCTTTGAATAGATCAGAATATCATCAATGAAAACTATCACAAACTTATCGAGGTACGGCTTGCACACTCGATTCATCAGATCCATGAATACAGCAGGTGCATTGGTTAGCCCAAACGGCATAACCAGGAACTCGTAGTGACCATACCGAGTTCTGAAGGCGGTTTTGGGTACGTCCTCATCACGAACACGAAGTTGGTGATACCCGGACCGTAGGTCAATCTTTGAAAAGTAGCTTGAACCCTGCAGTTGATCGAAGAGGTCGTCGATTCGGGGAAGAGGATACCGATTCTTGATTGTGACCTTGTTGAGTTCTCGGTAGTCGATACACATGCGGAACGTTCCATCCTTCTTTTTGACAAACAATACCGGAGCTCCCCACGGAGACGAACTTGGACGGATAAATCCCTTGTCGAGTAACTCTTGAAGTTGTGCGGAAAGTTCGTTGAGTTCGCTTACAGCCAATCGGTAAGGTGCGCGTGCTATCGGAGCGGCGCCAGGAGCTAAGTCGATTCCAAACTCTACTTGTCGAAATGGAGGCAAACCCGGCAGATCTTCAGGGAATACATCTTGGAAGTCGCGAACTATCGGGTAATCGTTGATTTTACGCTCGGGGAGTGTCGAATCGGTGACGTTTGCAAGAATCGCGAAGTGACCTTTACGAAGGCACTTTTGAGCTTTGAGAAACGAGATTATTCCAGTGACTGTCCCACCTTTCTCACCTTGAACCGTTAATACTTTACCGTCTTCGAGTGGAATACGAACCACTTTTTCTTGACACAGAATTTCGGCACGGTTTTCAGATAACCAATCCATTCCTACTATGACATCGAAGCTACCAATCGGGAAAGGCATAAGGTTGATTCCTAATGTATGGCCAGCTAGTTCTAACTTACAGTCTTTAACTATCTGAGTCGTATCATGAAGTTTACCGTTTGCTAGTTCTACTACATACTTGGCATCTAAGTTAACTGGTTTAGCATTTATTAATCTAGCAAACTTAGTGGAAATAAAGCTTCTTTCAGCACCAGAATCAAATAAAACAGTAGCAAAGAAACCGTTCAGAATAAATTTACCGTTGATCACGTTGGCATCATTGCGAGCTTCTCCTTGGCCCATCACAAAAGCTCGGCCTCTACCGTTTCCACCATTCCCACCATTGCCATTGCCATTTCCATTACCATGGCCACCGTTGTTTCCCTGGTTGCCATTTCCTTGTCTTCTCAGTTGAGGGCAATCTCTTTTCATGTGGCCTTGGGCACCACATTCATAGCAACCATTGCCATTTCTTCTTGGGGCTTCATTATTACGGTTCTGCCCATTGTTATTCCCATTTCCCCGGTTGTTACCATTGTTGTTGTTCTGCCTCATCCGGTTTTGTTGCTCAGGAATGACTGCCCAACAGTCGTCTGCCACGTGGCTTTTCTTACCACATCTCCCACAAGTTAAACTTTTTCTACAGACTCCCGAGTGATGCTTGCCGCAGGTGTTGCAAGTGGGCAGGTTCTGACCATTTCCGCCCTGGCGGTTGTTGCTGCTATTGACACCAGATCGCTTACTTTGGCCTTGGGAGTGGTAGGATTTCCCAGAGCTGTTGGCCACACTCTGCTGATTCATTGACACCTCAGGAACCTCATTCTCGGCCTTTCTTTTGCCACTTAAGGCTGTCTTCTCAGAAGCTCTCGCAGGAAGAGTTCCTTTCTCAACTTCTTGGTCGGTCAACTTATGAGCTAGGCGAATAGCTTGTTGCACAGTTGCTGGGTTACTAGCAGTCACCATTCCTTTAATTTGAGGCGCGAGGCCTTCCAGATAGCGCTCGATGCGTTTAAACTCAGCATCCACCATAGACGGACATAGTGCTGTGAATTCGTGATATCGCGCTGTATACTGCTCGATTTCAGATCCAGCCATCTTCAGATTCAGGAATTCCCCTTCTAACTTCTTCACTTGATCCCGAGGACAATATTCCTCCATGATCAGTTCCTTGAATGCTCCCCATTCCATGTTATTTGCCGCATCATTCCCAATCATTTGAATCTCAGCATTCCACCAGGAGAGAGCTGCTCCTTCGAATGTACCAGTAGCAAACTTCACCTTGTTCTCTGCGGGGCAGTTACACATGGAGAAGACCTTCTCAGACTTCTCAATCCACCTGAGGAGCCCTACCGCTCCTTCCTCACCGGAAAATGTCATTGGTTTGCAGTCCATGAAGGACTTAAAAGTGCAGTGGTGGTGGTTTCCTGATGCATAAATAGTTTGGGTTTTAAAATTAAACAGGTCAAAATATAGTTGCTTTGTGCCTTAACCGGCATAATAGTTACCCTGTGCGGCATATGCAGCTTGGACGGCTGCCACCGCAGCTTGCACGTGTTCATTAATCATTGCTTGCAGTTGTGCAGGCGTCATGTTTATACCGCCTCTTCCGTTTCCTCTTCCGGACATCTTGCTGAACAGTTAAAGTAGCCAATGTTCAGTCACAGTTATACATCATACATATCCCATAATATGTATATTAGCCAGTTCCCGTTATCCCTCTATTAGTCCAGAAAAAAATTTTCGTGCAAAATCGAGGCGTCGTCGAGGAACGTCGTATGTCGTAAGTGCTATCGTCGAAGGTCGGCTTCCCATAAAGTCACCGTCGGCGTAGTCGTCGTAGTAGAAATCAGGACGTAGCGTGTCGCTTCGTTTCGTGGTCGCTTTCCCCAGAATGGTGTGCGTATTCGCGTTCGCATTTCGTATTCGTGTGTGAAAATTTCCTAAGGTCTTTCCGTTAGACTACTTAGACACGGTCTATATATATCTATATATATATATATATATATATATACATACGAAGCGTTTACTTACACAGCAGAGCGAGTATCCCAGGTTGGCACGTAAAAATTTTGTTTTGGGAATTTGTTTGTTCGTTTGTAACTAAGGTTTTCAAGTTGCAGTTTCCAAATCGTTTTAGAAAATGATTCCAGTTCTCTGCAACCTATGGCTCTGATACCAATCTGTCACACCCCCAATTTACCACTAACGGAGTTTATACCGTTAAGGGGCGCGACTAGACCAGGACCACAACCATTAGTTACAAATACTAAACGAATCAGAGTAAAGTCCAAATGTTCATAAATAAAATAGTTTCAAAAGTTACGCAGCGGAATGTAAACATAAATATCTTAGCACTAACCACGTGCTTTAATTACAAAACGTAAATTGTTATATAAATTCCCAAATTAGTTCAAGTAAAAGTAAACATTTTCTTGTGCCCTGTCAACCTGCTCCGGATACTCCTCAGCGATCTGCAAAAGTTAAAACCACGCAAGTGTCAACCAAAAGGCTGGTGAGTTCACGGTGGGCTTGTCATGCATTGGCCCGGTCTCATAATCATTTCTTTTGTCAACATATACATACATAATATTTGTTTATGAAAACGATGCTTTTAAACGTCAATTACCGATTATTTAATATGCGCTTAGTCTTGTAAGAATTAAAGAACTCAACCGATATCGCGGGTAGCTAATCCGTCAGTTCATGCACTAAGGAAGATTGTACCAAGCTGACTAATTATTCTGCGGTGTTCCACCGTCATTTATTTTTATTTGCGGACTTTCGTCACTGCTCTTTTTGCCTCCCCCGTGTCCTCCTCCTGGGATCACGGTGTCAATTAGGCTGATATTGTTCCCCGTGCACCTCCAGTGCCCCGGAGCGGAGTTTGTCAAACTCCAGTAGATCTACCCAACATCCCCTCGCTTCCACGAATTAATGGCACAATTAACTATGAGGACTTTTTATTTAATCGAAAACATTCCTTAGAAATCATGTGATATCATTTGGTTTAAAGCCTTTAACCTATGCTAGCCATATTAAAATATTTCGCTTAGGGTTTCTTTCGAACCCAAAAATCATTTATCGGTTTTATTTTTCGTAAACAGCGACTTGAATTTCTCCCCCCCAAGTGTTCCCATAAACACTTGGGTGAAACACAGTCGATTTGTTTTCGTCCGGTGCTCGGCACTCGTAAGATTTGTCAGCATTGTTTATAAGTTGTTCTTTCCGTCCCTAACGGGATCGTATCTTGCGGGTTAGTGACACTCACCTTTGGTTGCTCGGCTAGACTTGCTAAATTATCCTTGAATTGATTTCTTAATGAAGACCTATAATTCATTTAGGTCTTATATATTAGTCTTGTGTCTAATTTATTTCAAACAATGTTCACCATGGCCCATAACATAGCACGTTAAGCTAAGACACGACATATCGACACACGACACCGATGGTTGATCATAAATAAGGGTTCATATAAATCAGATATCAAACATGTTTCATCATGGCATAATCATGTAAGTCATGGCATAACACTTAAGCAAATTTCACAAGTTTGGTTTTTAGGTCAGGTCTTAGTTTCGCTAGCACAGTTTCGCTAGGCAGTTTCGCTAGGTGCACGGGCAGCACTTTCGCTAGGCAATGCCCGGTGACACAGTTTCGCTAGGCTAGTTTCGCCCGAAACTGCTGACGCAGTTTCGCTAGCCTAGTTTCGCAGGGAAACTGGTTTGAACTTTCGTTCAGGTATTTCGCTCGGTAGTTTCGCCCGAGCTGATCTGGTCAAGTTACCCGGCGACACTATAGTTTCGCTGGGTAGTGTCGCTGGAAGGAGATATAGTTTCGCTACTTAGTTTCGCCCAGAGAACAGCAGTTTCGCTGGTCGCGAAAAACATACGGATTTGCCTAAAAATCAACCTAACAGCTTCTGATCATACATGCAATTCATTATCTAGCATCCATAGGCATTTACTAACATAAATCAAGCAACTTTAACACGTTTAACATGCATTTTGATCATCAAATCTCTAAAATGGGTTCAAAACCCTAAAATGACCTATTTTGCACAAATCATCATCATGGTTTGTTTCTAGACGTAAAGTTTCTGACTTTATGGTAAAACTAGCATCCTAAAGCAACATATTAAGAGATCAAGCAATATCATGAAGGTTTGAGCATACTTTTTAAGAAAACACAAGGAAAACACATAAAGGAAAGTTTTTGGAGACTCACGATTTGATCTAGGATCCAACGGGTGTTGTCTCAAGGTTGAGATGATGATTCTTGATGGTTTCTTAGCTGACCAGAATCTCCAGGAGAAAAGAGTGTGTGTTGGTTGTGAAATGAGGCAAATGGAGAAACTAGGGTTTATTAAGTTTATTTATATCAGAGGCTAGTTTCGCTGGCAGTTTCGCTGGCCAGGCGAAACTAGCTCTGGTCACAAGTTAACGGATAGCTTAGCTGGCTACCGGGCGACACTATAGTTTCGCCCGTTAGTTTCGCTGGCTACCAAAACAGGTCAGTTTTCACATAATCAAGTATTTACAATTAATCATGCTATTCACAATAATAAGTCATGTATTTAAATCACATTACACATAAATACAATCAATGATGAACACATAACACATATGGACGGGTTCGGTGATCAACCAAAGGTCGTGGACGTACTCGGCCTAGTTATGCATTAGTTACTAGTTTAACACTTATAACGTAACTAACGGGTTTGTCTAACGGAAGTTAACCTTGAAATTCTCGGGTGTCACACTCACAACCTCAACTCCTTTATTTCACCTTGACTATAGCTCACCTCGAGACCTTTGTGTCACCTAGAATTTTTAGTAGCTCACATCTCAATAAAAATTGTAGTGGGTATCTCGAAGTTAGTTCGCGTACTTGGGCGGGTTTTTCAAGGTTTTCTTGACCACACCTGCCCTAGGGGTGACTCTTAGGGCATTATGTGAGCTTTTTATCCCTGGAGGTGACTCTTAGGTCACAGAGTCACCTATATAAGGGATGACAACCAAATTTTAAGGGGGTGTCTCTAACAGACCCCAAATTGATTCACTGGTCTTGGGTACTTTCTTCTCGATTTACTTAGTTCCACAAACCTTTTCTCCTATCTTCGTGGACCATTGTGAGATCTTTATATACCAACTCAAGATATTTCATGAGCGTTGTTTTGTATTTGGTAAAGTATTCTTTCCTCGCGTTATCTTCAACACCGGATTCCACCAAGCTCTCCTCTCGACCTTCCTCTAAAATGATACTTAAAGTTTGGTCATCACCGACTTGTTCTTGATGATCAAACCACCCTTGCATGTATGCCTCGAGTTCTTCCTTTTCCTGCTCGTATGGGATGGATGTCTTCATCAATTTTTTTGAAGTAGTTTTCCAAATATTTATCTTCGATTTCCATTAATGTTTCGGCCGCCATAACACCATCATCGTCATCATGATTCCTTTGCAACATCCTTTCAATGTAAAACTTCTCACCCTCGAACACAACTTCTAACCTCACTTCCCCAACCCTGTGAATGAAAGTAAAGTCATTTTCTTCTTCTTGCGTCTCTATCCTAAAAGCATGCTTGAAACAGGTAAACACACCCTTGTTTCCAGTCATGTGATGTTTAATACTCGGGTCGATATACCAAATGTCATCCTAAGAACCCCCATCCGTACCATACACCATATATTCATCAAATTTGTTCGGTTATAAATGATTCAAATACTTACTCAGGCACATGATCGCGTAGTTACCAAATTCGTTTCAAGTGTAACATTGTGAAGGTTCCCACTTGATTCGTCGTGTTTCTTTCCCTCCGTTTTGGGTTTGAGCATTTCGATTCTTGGTCTTGACTGCGTTTGATGATATTTCTTGATGCTTTCTTCTTCATATTCCTTTGACATCCACCCTCGATCTTTATCTTCGCTAGACCCCTCGTAATTCTCCGCTCCCTTTCCCAGGACTATGAACATGGTTACTACCCCCCATTGATGAAGCCGATGCATAGATTTCCTTTAAACTTGGTTTTTGTTTTGTGATTGACAGTATCATCATCATCGTGTCTCCTTCAATTCTTCGAAGTGCCTGCCCTAGATGTCGATTCTTGCCAACTGTGGCTCTTATGCCACTGTAATAAGGATTAGATTTCTTCATTGGATCGAAAATCGAATAGCAATATGTGATTGTATCTGATTGTATGAAACAAGAAGAATAAAAAAAAAGTTGATTGTAAACGTTGATAAGAAACTGTAAACAATAAACACCAACCAATGTCTGGGACTTAACCCAATTTAAACCATCTAATGGATGTGGCCCTTTAGATTTGACGGATCTAACACCATCTCGTTAACATTTGGGTTTTAAGAACTAAACCGCTAATGATGTTAACTCGTCGGTAAATATACTAACCGACTAGACTCCAAATACTAACGGGTTGGTATCCCATTTTAATTACAAGCCCAATGACTCAATTATGTGGCCTTGGACCCATGGTGAATAATGTAAGACCCAAACATGGTTAATAAACGATTAATTAAAAGTTCACGATCATTTAAATGATTAAATCTAACTGGAAGTCTAGTTTCTTTTTAATATTAATTTATAGTGTCAGATCCACAGTGATCTCATCTTTTCATTTTAATTTTGCGAATCAGCCCAAAATAAAACCCAAATTGTTGGTTAAGGTGGTATTAAAAACCAATTGGTTTTGAGTATATGGTCGGTTCTGTTTTTGGTTAATAACCTATAAATTAACTTGGTGGTCGGTGGATTGAGAATTTGAAGTTGTTAAACTTCTAAAAAAAAACCATCATTAATAGTTTATTCTTATTCTCATTTTCCGATCCTTTTATAAGGAGAAAGCCAAAGCTATGTTTGTTTATGCTTTCAAAGCGATCAATAAACTAAAAAACAAAAAGTTATGTGTAGTGATAACCCCCACACATAGGGTTATACGACACGTGGATTCCATGTCATCAGGGGGGGGGGGGGGGTGATGATAAAAATGGTGTAGTCATAATCCCCCGAAACCCCCAACTTATTATTTGTGTAATGATTGTCTAATTAATTTTTTTATATAATTTACCTTTAAATAAAATAAAAACTTCATTAAATAAAAACAACATTACATAAACTAAAAAAACACTAGATTTCTAAAAAAACACGCCATACTTATTAAAAATTAAAAAAAGACATAATTAAGAAAAAACTAGTTGAGCCCGTATTGTTGCTTTATGTCTTCCCTGATTCGGACCGCGAGGCTTCGGGCGGGTTCTGTTGGTATGGAAGATTAGGTTGGAAGGGTTGTTGTTGCGGGGATGGCAAATTCGCCATAAACCCGAACAAAACATCGTCTTATAGTTGATCCTCGTTGTCGTTAGTTCATCCGGGGGGGGGGGGGGGGTTGGAAATGTGGGTTTGATGAACCACGTGGAAACATTTTGTATGTTGAGAGGGTATAAAAAGTAAGAGTACTAGAAGGGAGAAGTGAATGTTTGTGTAAAAAACTTGAAAGAAATGGGTTATATTTATAGTGTTTAAAGTGGGTTTAGAAAATGAAAATCATAAATGTGTGTGTGTGTGTGGGGGGAGGGGGGGGGGGTATCGTTCAACGTCAAATTTCTTGGGGGTGGCAAAAATTTGAGCGTGAAATGGCTCACGCCTCCGCCCAAAATTCCCCCCATAGCGCCTCGGGGGGGGGGGGGGGGGTGCCCTCAGGGCTATGGGGCGCTATGTTCGAAAATTTTATGGGCTTAACGCCTAGAGGTGCAAATTTTATGTTAGAGCATATTCCTATGCTACAATGTGTCTTGTGTATTGTATCTAGATCAGAGCATTATTGTGTGAGTCTTAGGGTCTGCGTACCATGGGCCGTACCAGTTGGTACGTAGCCAACGTACCAATGGTATGTTGGTTGGTACGCTGAACTAGCTGGTTACTATAAATAGTTCGTGTTACAGAGAGTTAGAAGTTCTGTCATTCCTATGCTCTTAACTGTGTGAAATGAGTGTGTTCTCTCTCTCTCTAGAATCCTTGTATCCATCTTCGTGAAATCAATAAAGAAAAACTTTATTTACATCCGTGTTCATCGTGTTGATCGAATCATGCAGTAGTAAGATCCGTCCGTGTACTTACAAGTGGTATCAGAGCAATCCAGGTTGCTCTACTGCTGTGTTTTGATCAATTTTTGGATTTCTAGTGAGAGAAAGTTGGATTTATTTGGTTTTTCATCAATTCTTCTCAATTTCGAGTGTTTCTGGTGCTAAAACTGATTTCTGAACGTTCCTAGTATGTTGTCGTTGCTTACTGTTCCAAATTCCAGTCCAAATTGTTAAAAATTCTAAAAAATTAGTTGAATTAAGCTTGGTACGCTGCTGGTACGCCTGATGAATATGATGGTACGCCCGATGATCCACTGGTACGCTAGGCAATCTTCATAGATCTTTTGGTACATTGGACGTTGGTACGGAAGGCAATCTTCATCCGTGGTACGCGACGTTTATTTTTGGTCTAGAGGCAGTTACGTCGTACCAAAGTGGTACGCTACTGTTCACTGGTACTGATTTGGTTTGATCCGTTTCTTGGTCCGCTGAGTTCACTGGCACGTTATTGATAACTGGTACGTGGTTGGTACGGTGAAGATTTGTAGTACGGAAGTCGATTGTTTGGTATGCTGGCAGACAAGTGACGTTCACTAAAACTGACGTAACTTAAGTTCACCAATACCAGCCAAAACGACCGTCTCGACGAGATCTACACTTTTACTTGCCTAACAACTAGAACCCTCCGTTTCGACCCCCCAAAATCCGCTTCTAAGACCTTCGTTTTTGAGTTTGAAGTTTTGATGTTCGATTTTTAACTTCAAAATGAGCGATTTTTAAGCATTTTCAGCTGCTCAGACTTCAATGCAAATCATGATGAATTATGATAACGAAATAGGAACAAATCAGAAAGTTCCGAAGTTGCTAAAATTGGATGATTATCATAACTGAAAGAAACGATTTGAATCATACATTTTTTCTCAAGATGTTGATTGTTGGATCCCGATTGAAAATGAGTATGAGTATCCAATGCTAAGTGCTAGAAAGCCGAAGATGATAAGCGATTTTGATTCTGAAGAAAGAAAACTTTTGCAAGAGAGAAGAAAACTTATAGTTTTCCTATAATGGCATTACCTAAAGATTTGATGCATCAATTTAAGAATTATACAACTTCGAAAGAATTGTGGGATACAATTGGAGAAAGGTGGGAGGGTAATGAGCAATATAAAAAGACTCGAAAGAAGGTTTGAAGAAGGAATTTGATAATTTTGGACATTGTGAGAATGAGAAAGTGTCGGACTTGATCGCAAGGTTTTCACATTTAATAAATGAACTTGAAATTGTGCAAGTTAAAAAGGAGAATGATGAATTAAAAGAGAAGTTTCTGGAAGCCTTACCTGATCATAAATGGGAAAATTATGTTATGATGTTGACTAGTGATCCAAGTTACTCAAGTTGGACATCCAATCAATTGACAAGTAAATTACAAGCTCGTGAAATAGAACTGATTGTGAAAAAGTCAGCAAGTCCTTCTGTTCAGAATCCTGAATTGTACTTTGGAGAAAATTCTGCCACAGTGAATGCTAAAGCTAAGTCAAGTGTTAGCTCAATTCTATATCCTGCTCCAACAACTTTTCTTGCTGGAAAGTATGATAATTCTGGTTCTTCTTCAGGTTGTAGTTTCACTATTCCTGATAAATCAACAAACAATTCTATTCCCGTTCAAAGGCAGAAGATTTAGCTGCATTGTTTTTTGCATTCATATCATCTTCTTCTGGGTCAATTTTTAGCCAAATCGGTAAATCTGGTTTGTTTGGAGACGATTTATATCAGTTGGATGATGATCAGTTGAATAAATTAGATTTGGATTGGCAGTTTGCTATGATGATTGAAAGAGGAAGATGATTTATGAAGAAACATGGAAAGACATATATTCTTCAAGAAGAAAAACTTCGTTTGGATAAGTCGAAATTTAAATGTTTCAAATGTTCCAAATTCGGACATTTTGCTCGTGATTGCAACCAATCGTCATCTGAGAAGTCAAAATCGGATAAAATAGCTATGATGGCTTAGAAAGATTTTGAGGATTGGTCAGACAGTCTTGAGAATAACCTTCCAGATAAATATGCTTTTGTCTGTTATTCTTAAGCAATCGATACTAGAATGGAAACTATGTATGAACCTAGTTTCACTGGAGATTCACATATAACATTGATGGAAAATAAGAAAGTTGAAACAAGTGATTCTGATTCTGAAGTAAGTGGTTATTAATCTACTTGTGAATTCTGTTCACAAAAGGATAGAAAGATTCGAGAATTAGTTAAAGAAAATGAAGATTTGATTATTGAAAACAACAAGAATGCTGAAGGGATGAGATTGATGAGATTGTAAAGAAAGTTGAGAAGATTGTCAACAAAAAGAGTTTGTTGATGGAAGAGTACGTAGAATTTCAGATAAGAGTTGAAGGGATGAGTGTTGAAGATAACACACAGATTTTGAAATTGCAAATGAAAATTAGAATTGGTCAAGAATGCTGAGAAATGGCAGAAGGAAGCAAAGGAAGTAACAAAAGATTTTGATGCGTTGTTTAGCAAGTCAAAAGCAAAACTGGATTTTCTTCAAAAATCTTATGATGAAATTCAGAAAGCTTATGATGAAGTTACTGCTATGGAAGAGCAACATCAAGAGGTACATTCCAAATTGCAAGATAAGGTCATAAGCTTGATAAAAGAAAACAAGTTGTTGATAAGGAATGTTGATATTTATAAGGGACAAGTGGATAAAATTACACAAGAAGTGTATGATGCACATGATAATATGAGAAGAGAAAAGTTTTTGTTCGACAGAGCTTCCGAACAGTTAATCGATTCAGAAAAAGCATTGGGTGAAGCTCAGAAGAAGATATCAGATTTAAATGTTGAGGTTTTGGATCTTAACAAGCAATTAAATAATCTAAAGAATTCACATTCTTTCACAAGTTACTTGTGCAAAGATGAGCATTTATAATTAGATTCCACATCCAGTTATTTAAACTGATCCTCTGGCTGATGTCAAATCTTCTGATGCAAATGGAGATTATTCTGAATTTGCTACTGAGAAATCTGAAAAGAAGAAATCAAAGTCATCTGACAAGCAAGTGGAAAGTGAAAAAGATGAGAAGCAAGCGTCTGAAGAAAAAGTTGCTGCTGAGTTGGTACGAGCTAACAATTTAAAGAGTATTAAAGCTAAATTTACTCAAGCTGCAAAAGTTGGTTCTTCTGGTTTTCAAGTCGAAGTTTCAAAGCTACCGGGTTACAAGCGTTCAGGTTTGGGTAGTAACAGCCAGAAAGGTGGGAAGCAAGACAAACAAAATCTGCCAAAGAAAATTCCAAAAGAAAAGAAGGATACAAATCTTGATTAAATTTATCATTTGGCTTAGGTTTTCATCTCTACCATGGAGAAAGGTTTCGCGGGTAAACAACAAAAGAAGAAGTCTTCTGAATGTTATTCAAGAATTGGTCAACAATTCAAAGATTCTTATTCATCTGGTTCAAACACTACACCTCGAAGTCCTACTTCAAAATGGGTGCATGCTAACCGATTTCAAGCCTTTGATGATTTTTATGATAATTTTGAATCTGATGATATGTGTCATGCATTTCAGGACAAACTGAAACCAAAGCGATCATATCACTTGTGCTATCAATGTCGCCGAAAAGGCCACATGGCACAAGATTGTCCTGAAACTGCAAAAAGATCATTTTCTGATAAATCTGCCACATTTATTGATGTATCAGACAGAGTGTTTACCGAGTCAACACCTTCAAAATTTAAATCTCAAAAGAAACCATTTTTCAAATATGATTCAAGTGTTGGTGGTTCATCACCTGATGATGACTCCGTTCAAACTAAAAAAGCTAAAATGCAGTGGCGACCTAAGTTGGTTTGCAAAGCTGCAAATGATTTTATTGAAGACACTGGCCGACCAGAAGCTCTATGCTTTGTGTCATTTAAAAACTAATCATTTTTTCCAGTGTGCAGGTTTCTTCAAGAAGACCTGTCGGTGATTGTGAAGTTCAAGCTTCAAGAAGTTACTGATAGTGGAGTCTCCTGCGTAACTTAAATTCAATGCTTCATATTGCAAAACTGAAAGTTTTTCTGAAAGCTTAAACTGAAAGGTTCACTATCGAACCGTCAATTTTCTTTCTTTACTGCATTTCGTATGTAGTTTAGGGGGAGAAAATTGAAAAACCAAAAATAGTGTTTTTGTGTGTTTTTGTTGCAATAAAAAAAATCCAAAAATAGAGTTTTCATTTTAAGGGGGAGAAAAACAGAAAAATACAAAAATATTGAAAAATGAGAAATTGTATCCGACATATTTGGGAAATGATGGTACATTTGCTTACGTGTCTGGCTCATGGATAAAGTAGATGAAAAAGCCATAAGATCATTTCTCGATGTGCTTGGTAGGCTCGACATTAAATCAGAAAGTATTCAGATGTGATATACATTATAACAAATGCTTGACCAAGTGGACAACATTTTGAAGCGTATTTCAAGATATCAAGAAAAAAAAGATATGTGAAAAAGAAAAATGAGAAATCAATGTGTATACATGTGTTCATTTTGCAAGGATTTAAACTTGTTTGATTTTCTTTATTTTGTCAAACGATCAGACTTTCTCTGCGTATCGAAAGATCGACCTGATCGTTGTTCATTTGACGCTCTGCTTTATTCTTTGGTGTTTCGTATAATTCATTGGACTGCGTGTCCACAAGACCCACCTGATTGTTGTTGAATAATACAATTTCAGCTTATTTTATTTTCTTATTTTGTTAGATTCGAGGCCTTATCTACGTATCAAAAGATCGACCTTAAGGTAGATGATTTAACGTTCTTATTTCTTTTTGCATGGAACACAATTGACTATATCATGAGTACAATCATTATGTATTAAATCACAAGGTAAGTCACAAATTGTGATAAACAAATGCATATCTGAGTATGTCTGATAGTGTGGGGTACACTGGTCTAAGAAAATCTAATCATACAATAACATATCCAGATGTTATGAGTATAATTTTGCCTGAGTTTAAGATGGACAAATTATACCAGTAATCGACAAGACTTGTGTGCTGAAGTAATTGAAATTGAAGTGTAGTTCATCATGTTATGTTCATTATGATCCCAAGTTGTGATCTTTCTCGCAAAAGACAAAAATAGTGTCTGATTCAGTATTGCATTGATATTTCATGTCTGAAAATTCCACAAATATTTCAGGTGTGTTTTAGCATAAACTTAGAAAAATAAAAAAGATTTCGATATGTATTGATGTAAAGTTTCAAAAAGCAAAGAAGATTTTGTTTCTTATTTGTTTTCGACCGATCGATACAAGATACAAAATTATGATTTCAAAACTATATATTGGATTCTCGAAGAGAAGTTTTGCACCAAGATTATATTAATTTTCAAAAGAAAAAGAAAGTCGCGTTTCTGTCTTCTGAAATTGCAGGTTCTGTGTGACAAGACTCGAGCATGGTGAAATGGGGAGTTTGAAGTATCTTTCACAAATGGATCTTGAAGTTCAAAGGTTGTTCAAGTTCTGATCCAACCATGCAAGCTCTATAGCTGACAAGAAATGTCAAGTTGAAGATCGGATGCAGTAATGCAGAAGACTGAAGACTGAAGTTTAGTTAGCATAGATACACTACATGTTAAGGGGGAGTTTGTTAGAGAATATTCCTATGCTACAATGTGTCTCGTGTTTTGTATCTTAGATCAGAGCATTATTGTGTGAGTCTTAGGGTCTGCGTACCATGGGCCATACTAGTTGGTATGTAGCCAACGTACCAATGGTATGTTGGTTGGTACGCTGGACTAGCTGGTTACTATAAATAGTTCGTGTTAGAAGTTCTGTCATTCCTATCTTCTGAACTGTGTGAAACTGAGTGTGTTATCTTTTTTCTCTAAAATCCTTGTATCCATCCTAGTGAAATCAATAAAACAAAGCTTTATTTACATCTGTGTTCATTGTGTTGATCGAATCATGCAGTAGTAAGATCCGTCCGTGTACTTACATTTTGGTTTGAAACCCAAACCAAACCGGTTCCTAAACCGGTTTGGGGGTGAAACCGGTTTGGTTTAAGAACTGAAACCGGTGGCTGAAATTGGAAACCGATCAAACCGGTTTGGGTTGAAACCGAAACCGGTTACTGTTTAAAATTGTTCGGCCACTTAATTTTTTTTAAACATTATATGAACTTAAAAAACATATTTTTTATTGAACTTAAACTTAAAACATTACAATAACAACTAGTCCAAACTTAAAACGTTACAAATTTAAAAGGAAAAATACAAAGATAGATGTTTTCAATTAAACGTGTATGCTCGAGTTTAATCAATTGCCGCCGATGACATTGCTCGATCTTTTGCTTGTCGTACGTCGGCTTGTTCTTCTTCATCGGAAAGTGGAGTAGAATCCCTCGTTTCTACCTCGTCTTCATGTAACGCCGTTTCTGTTTCGATTGCACCTTCAAGATTAGAAAAGTTTTGTATATGTTCCATTGCGTCTAGGTGATCCTTCAAGCAAATGCAAAACTCTATCGACTCGGGAGTGAGCCTCGCCCTCCGAATAGATAAAACCCTGCCGTTAAGAGAAAATGCCGATTCCAAAGCTACCGTGGAAGCTTGGGAACTTAGTAGGTCTCGGGCCATGGTGGAAAGAATGGGAAATTGTGTTTGATGTTCTTCCCACCAAGGCAAAATATCAAAATTTTCAAACTCATCAGTGTTTAGAAGTTGAAGAAAATCCGTCCCTTTATATCTCCCAAATTCACTACTCGGGGTGCTAATTTTGGCTCGTTTACTACTCACGTTTCTGAACGTGTTCAAAATTTTTTCAGCTTTTGTTAGTTTTTGAAGTAGTAGCCGATGCCGAACTCATAGATTCATGTATGTTGCTTATATTTCCATACTATTGATAATAAACTTCATACAAGTTTTGAAAATGTGAGTAAAAACGATCTTTTGTTATTTGAGAGAAATTAGGTTGATCACCATCTAAGTTCAAAGCATTTGTGATATCGTCAATTACGATTTCAACACTGGACACATTGAAAAAATGGTTCAAAGCAAGGGCACAAGTGAAGACGGCCGACACATCCTCAAAATATTTTTTAAACTTTTCCTTCATCGGACCAGTCATATTTTCAAAAACCTCACATTCGAATTCAAATTCATTTATTTTTCCACACATATAAAATAATTGGTGGAGTGCCAAGTTATTAGTGGGATAGTAAACTTTCGATAAATATGTAGTGGCAGTTTTAAAAGTTTCAAGCAAATCGGTTAATTTCCTTATAGGTTCCCACCCCGGAGTAGGAAATGTGTCAACAAGACCTTGAGCAAGTCCATAATGAAACATCTCTAAATAAGGTCTTTGCCTAACGACACAATCCAACATTTTTTATGTCAAGTTCCACCTATTGGAACATCCCAATTTGGTCCTAAATAGAAGGAACCTGTATCGCGACAAAAACGATGCAAGAGTGAAGTATCTGAACAAGACGAAGATGAAAGAGTAGTGCTGACTAAGTGAGGAACGAACTGAGAGTTCGTGACCAACAAACTCACAAATCATGATAAGTAGGTTTAGTATAAATACATGTTTCTTTGTATAGAATCCGAACTTCTTGATCATTCTTCTATGTGTTTTTCTATGTGTAAACTCTTTTGTATCAGAAATATCATTTCAGAGTTTCTTTACCTCTTTGTGTTCTAAGATTGTTGATACCTGATATGTGCGTCGTGTGAAGTATCAAACAAAGTTCAAGATCAAAGTCAATCTAGGTCTGGCCGAACTAGGTCCGAACCTGAAGTTCGGACTGGCCGAACCTGAGGTTCGGCCGAAGCTCGGACCAGCGGGTATATATAGATGTATGGTCTTTGTATTTTGGGGAGTTCTGAGCGTGTGAGATTTTTAAGTGTGTGTTTTCAAGGTGTTTCTCTGTGTTGTGTTTCTGAGTGTTTCACTGATTGTAATTGTTCATTTTGATCAATAAAACAATCGGTTAATTACGTTTCGATGTCCGATTAGCTAGATCGAGTAGACGATCCGATGCTCACGCATTTTTAAGTGGTATCAGAGCTTTCTGGTTCACTCTACTGATCTGTGGTTGCTATTTTCGGATTTTTGAAGCGTTTTTCTTGTTTCTCGAGATTGTTTTTGTGTTTTTCATCATTTCTATCGAGTGTTTGGTGTCAAACTTGCTTGTAAACCATTTTCTATCAGTTTTTCAAATTCAAAGTAACAAGTTTCGTCAAAATCAATCCATTTTCGTGTGTTTTTGAAAAATGAAGTCGAAGTTCGGAGGTAACTGGTCAAGTTCGGAGTAACTGCTCCGAATTTCGAGTTCGGACAGCCTTCGGTCAGTGTTCGGAGTTGTTTCGGTCGGAGTTCGGTGTGGTTCAAGGTTCGGAGCTAGATCGGTGTTACTTAGGAGTTCGGACAACTATTTTTGTTTCGGAGCTTGTTCGGACATAGTTCGGACTGTAAAGTTTGGTTCGGACAGAGTTCGGAGGATATTGATAGGATCGGAGCAGGTTCGGTCACCAGCAGAATTCAAGTTTTCAAACAATGTCGGAATTTCAAGCTTTTGCCGCAATGCAAAGCGCGATGCAAACTATGCTAAATTTTGATAACGAAATTGGAACAAGTCAGAAAGTTCCCAAATTATTGAAGCTTGAAGATTACCAAAATTGGAAGAAACGATTTTCCGCTTACATAAGCACGAATGATATCGATCTGTGGATTCCTCTTAAGAAGCTTTATCAACATCCAACTGATGCGGGAGATTTTAAAGAAGTTCATACCTTTGATCTTGCTAAAAGGAAATCATACGAGCTTGAACAAAAAGCTTATGGTTACCTTACAATGGCATTACCTACTGAGTTACTTCATCAATTTAGTACGTGCAAGAAATCTAAGCAATTGTGGGATGCTTTATCAGCAAGATGTGAGGGTAATGATGACTACAAGAAGAGTCGAAAGAAGGTTTTGAACAAAGAGTTTGATAACTTTCAGAATTATGATAATGAAAACATTAATGCTCTTGTTTCAAGGTTGTCACACTTGATTAGTGAATTAAAAGTTGTTGGAATTGAGAAAACCGATGCTGATTTGAAAGAAAAGATTTTGGAAGCCTTGCCAGAGAAATGGGAAAATTATGTTTTGCTACTCACGCATGACAAGGATTACTCTACAATGACATTTCACGAGCTTACTGGAAAACTTCATGCTCGAGAAATGGAAATGTTAAACTCAAAGAAGTCAACAGCTACTTTGCAAAATCCTGGACTGTATCATGGTGAGAATAGTGCAAGCATGAGTGCAAAGTCTAAGCCAAATCTGAATCCAAATCAGAATACAGCACCAAGTGTTGCTTTTATAGCTGGAGTTTCAGGAAATTCTGATAATAATTCTTCAAGGGGTTGCAATTTCACAATTCCAAAATTTTCAAATCAAAATGCGTTTTCAGCTGAATCAACAGATGATTGTGCCAAAATGATTTCTGCATTGATTTCATCATCTTTTGGTTTGATTCTCAAAAATGTTGCTGATGCAAAGTTAACCAGTGAGGATCTTGATGCTCTTGATGATGATCAACTAACTGAATTGGATGTATCTTGGTAATATGCTATGTTGTGTCAAAGATCTAAGAGATTCTTTAAGAAACATGGAAGGAATATTTCTGGTGATAAATTGGGTTTTGACAAGTCCAAATTAAAGTGTTACAAATGTTCACAACTTGGACATTTTGCTAAAGACTGTCAACAGACACATACAAACAAGTCTGGTGTTCCTCTATCACCAAAGCCTGGTTTTACTCTACCATCTACTAGTAACACTAGCAAGTCTACAGCTTTAATGGCTCAAAATGTTGGTGTATATGATTGGGGTCAACAGTTTGGGTATGATCCATCTGCTTTGATAGTTACTCATGATCAACAAGAAGATTTTTGTTCAGAAACTAGTTCCGATACTAGTTCAATTCCAAGTTCTTATGAATCTGCTGAAAAGTTGGAGAGTCTGATGAAAGAAAATGCTTTATTGATGAATAAAGTTCAACAACTGTCTGAGGCATTTGATGTGATTAATTCAGAGTTGAAGATTTCTAAAGATCATGACAAGGAGTTGACCATGGAAATTCAAACATTGAATGGGGTTTTGGAAGTTTTGAAGCAAGATAAGAAGAATGTTGAAATTTCAAAGGCTAAGATTTGTGAAGAACGGGATGAGTTGGTAAAAGATGTCAAGAAATAGAAGGATGAAGCTGAAGATACAGCGGCTAATTTTCAGAATTAGTTTGATAAATCAAAGGTCAAACTTGATTTGCTTACAAAGAATGTTGATGAGTCAACTGCTAAGATTGAAGCATATCAAGTTGACATGGGAAAGTTGTTGGAGGAGAAGCGAGAGTTAGTTCGTGTCAATAAAGTTCAAGCCGCGAATTTGGAGATTCAAAAGCGCAACGAGGTTAAATTGAAGAAGGAATTACATGAGGGACTTGATAATCTGCGTTTGCAAAAATTTGAAACTCACAAGGTTGCAAAGCGATTGATTGCCAAAGAAAAAGAATATGCTGAGGCTCAACAGAAAATTTCTGATCTGAAGGTTCAGGTTCTTGATGCTAATCGATTGCTTAATAATGTTTCAAATTCTCAAGTCTTCACAAGCTTTTTAGCTAATGATGAAAATTTTGAGAAGATGTTTGATAAGACTGCTTCACCCCCTG
>JBCNJP010005553.1:0-18000 GCA_039602395.1 Deinandra increscens subsp. villosa
GAACTTGGGATTCGAGCATAAATGCCTGAGTGACTTCTAAGAAGATTCGATTCTTGCATTCAACAACCCCGTTTTGTTCAGGGGCGTGAGCACATGATGTTTGGTGAACAATTCCACGAGACTCGAGGAATTGTTTCATGTTTGAGTTGACAAATTCCCCATCGTTGTTGGATCGGAGTATTTGAATATTTGTTTGGAACTGGGTTTTAATCATGGTATAGAAGTTTATAAATTTATCATATACCTCTGCTTGTGTTTCAAAAAATAAATCCAAGTCATCTGGGTACAATCATCAACGAATAAGATGAAAAAACGAAAGTGTTGCCCTATAATAACTGGTGCTGGACCCCATACGTCCGTATGAATTAATGTAAATGGTTTATCAACCCGAGTGTTGGTAGGTTTAAACGTTTGTTTATGGCTTTTTGATAAAACACATTGTTGATACATGGTTCCTGATCATCATGTGAAGTATTGAATACAAGACAAAGATGTGCATTATTGTTGCTGGCCGAACTCCTGGCGAACTCCAAGTTCGGACAGGTTCGAACTTGTCCGAACTGGAGGTTCGGACCATCGAGGTTTCAGCTAGTATTTTGATGTGTTGCAAACACATCTTATTTCTGGAGTCTTTTACATATATATTTGAGTCTAATTAAGTTGGTTTTTGTTAGTTTTAGTTGTTTTTAGTTAAATTTGGTTATTGAGTCTTTGTTTATGTTTTAATATGTTTTCGTAGGGTTTTAAAAAGTTCCCGAGGCAACATGAGATGCTGGATATGAGAGGAGAAGGAAATAAATGGAGAGTGCTGAAAATCAATCCCCAGGCGTATCTCCTGGGGAGGAGGAATATCTATGCGATACGCGTAGAAGGAAGCAGTCAATGAAAGAGTTAAGTCGGTTTGACCGACTATTTTGTCGCGTAGCACGTCCCAGGCGTATCGCCTGGGAGTGTTGGGGCAGTAGGCGATACGCCTACAACCTTAAAACCCGCAAAAAGAGGTTTCGCGATTATAAAGTCAATTTTAGGGTTCAATTACGAGGGATCTCGACTTCCAGACGGCAAAAGGCAAACTAGAGGCGATTTGTAGAGGCAAGGAAGGGCTGGAACTGCAGAGGAATCAACGGGTGATCAATTCTACATCACGATTCAACAATCAAATCATCCAAAATTTTCTTGTTTCTTGTTTAATTCTTAGACTCAGTTATGTTTATGGTTAAAGACAGAATTTTTAAGATGTTTTCTGATCTAGACATGATTGTAGGCTAGGCGTTTATCACCGCCTAGACCATTTATGATGAACAACTGTTATTTATGACTTTATTTGGCTTTTGACAACTTGATTGGTGTTATGTTCTTATTCAATTCCATTGTTAACATGATTATATGCATATAACCACTAGAGTTAGGGTTTGAATTGACTTACTAAACAACTTAACCTGCAAATGTCTTTCGGTTTGGGTTGGGTAATCGATTGCGTGGCGGTGTGTTTGTGATTGATTTGATTATCTCTCTTGATTATCATAGTTTAGTATTTTAGTGACTTCCTTGAATCTTGTGTTCTGCTCTAGTTAGACAAGCCGGGAGGTGATAGCTAGGTCGGGTAGTCGGGTTGTTTAGTGGATTAGGATCACATCGCCATCGGGAGAGGGATGCCCTAGGATATTAATTAATTCGCTATTCCGTGTCAGTTGTGTTAATTAGTGGTAGTTCCTGCTAGCCTAGGGTGCCTTAGATTGTTTCGAGGGTGGTTAGGTCTAGTTGAGGTTGGATGTACCCACAAGGTGAACTCCGGTTCGAACGTTAGGAACATTTGCTAAGAAGGACTTAAAAGGTGAATTAGCTTCCATCAGAGTTGTCATAGCCAGATTAAGTTGTAGGTATTGGTTGGGATTCTAGGTCTAGGTGGTGTCTTTCTCGTGTTTGATTATTACCTGAGTTTTCCTGCTGTCCGTTTGCTAGTTGCATTATTTAGTTAAGTTAGTTAATTTAATTCCTAAAAACAAAACCCAAATCAACTTCCTAAATTTCCAATTCTTAGGTCCAAGGTTAATTCTTGTCTATACAGTGTCTCTAGGGTTCGATATTCCCGGTCTTACCTTAGCTTAGCTACAATCCGATAGGTACACTTGCCTTAGGGTTCGGTCTAGTTTAGGTAGTTTCGGTAAAATTTAGGTGTGTCTAAGTCTAGGTTAGGTCTAGGTTTTAATAGCCATTTTTAGGTACGTTCCAAGCACATCATATATATAGTTTGTATTGTGTAGATTTTGGAACACTTGTACGTTTTGAATCTTACTTTCTATCAAGTGTACTCTGTGATTCTCTGTGGTCTAATACAAAGCTTCGTTTGTATTTACTCCTTGTGTTATTCTCGTTTTACATTGATTTCGATACGACTAAGTAGACGATATACCGCTCACGCATTTTCAAGTGGTATCAGAGCATTTGGTTTGTTCTACTGGTCGGAAATCTCTGTTTTTCGGTATTTTGAGTCAAAATTTCACGTGTTACGAAAATGAGTATCATTTTTGAGTTCGGTTGATCTTCTCGAGTGTGCTTCTTATAAAAAATCTTCTCCTAGATTGTTTCTATCAAGGTTTCTTGTGTTTCTGTCGAAAACTTCATCCAAAAACACTGATAATCGAGAAAATGGTGTCAAGTGACTTAGAGTTCGTTTGAGGTTCGGACCAAGCTGAAAATAACCGCTCCGAACTCCAAGTTCGGACAAAGTTCGGTCATTTCTTGGTTCGGTGAGAGTTCGGACAACGTTCGGTAGTAGTTCGGCTTAGTTCGGTCAACATTCGGCACAAGTTCGGTCTAAAGTTTTGTTTGGTCATCCGAGAGTGAGGTTCGGACAGAGTTCAGCCACATCTTTGTTCAGCTAAGGTTCGGATTAAGTTCGGTAGAGGTTCGGACGAGGTTCGGAACAGGTTCGGAGTGAACAGTGACAGGATTTTCAAAATGTCCGATTTTAAAGCGTTCGCGGCTATTCAAAATTCGGTTCAAGCAACGATGCAAACAATGATGAATTATGATAACGAAATCGGAACAAGTCAGAAAGTTCCCAAGTTACTCAAATTGGAGGATTATCATAGTTGGGTTAAAAGATTTGAAGCATATGTTGACACTAATGACATTGACATGTGGTTTGCATTTACTGAACAATATGTTTATCCTAAAGATGAAACTGGTGAACCCATTCTTCAAAGAAAGATGTCATCTGAGCAAAAGAAAGCGTATCAAGCTGCGAAGATAGCTTATGGTACTTTAACGATGGCTTTGCCTAAAGAATTATTGCATCAATTTCCTGGTAACTATACATCGAAGAGTTTGTGGGATGCACTGGAAAAGAGATGTGAAGGCAATGACCAATATAAGAAAAGTCGACAAAAGGTTTTGAAGAAGGAATTTGATAGTTTCAAGTATTATCAGAACGAATCAATTCCAAAGTTGATTCCAAGATTCACTCACTTGATGAGTGAAATGCGTTTGGTAAGTCTTACAAAAGAAGAAGCTGATATGAAAGAAAAGATTCTAGAGGCGTTGCCGAAAAATGGAAGAATTATGTGATGATGATCACCCATGATAAAGAATATCCGGGATTATCTTTCTATGATTTAATTCAAAGAATTCAAGCCAGAGATATGGAGTTGATGGTGAATAAATCACTTCCTGCACAAATTCAGAATCCTGCTGTGTATTTTGGTGATAATGATTCCACCATGAATGCCGGGAAATCTAATATTCTTAGTTCTGCACCTCCCACAGCATTCATTGCAGGTAAATCTGAAACTCCTAGTTATTCTGCTGGTTGTAATGTTTCTGTTCCGAGTTCTTCAACTCAAAATGCATCGTCTGCTCAAATCACCGATGATTATAATGCTTTAATGTCTGCGTTGGTATCTTCATATTTCGGGGTTATTACTGGTGCCGTTAATAATGCTGAGCTGGCAAATGAAGATTACGATCAGATTGATTATGATCATTTGGAAGAGATGGATTTAAACTGGCAATATGCTATGCTGGTCCGAAGAACGAAGAAATTTTTCAATAGAACTGGCAAGAAAAGGTTGAATCAGGATGGTAAAATTGGATTGGACAAATCGAAGGTAAGTGTTATAAGTGTTCTGTTTATGGACATTTTGCAAGAGAATGTCCAAGTTCAACTGAAAATAAGCTGAAGTCTGTTCAACATGCTCATATGGTTTTTCATTCACCAAGTGAAAATTCTAAGATTGAAGAAAAAACTGTTTCTTTTGATGAGAAATTAAATGAGGTGTTTTGGCATACAAATGAATTTACCTGGAATGCAGATTCTGAGGCTACAAGGAAACATGCTCCTTTTACAATTGCTTTGACTGCTCGTCATGATGATGATGATAGCATTCTGACTGATACTGATTCCAATTCGACAATATCAATGATTAAAGAAGTTAAAGTCAAAGAATCAAGATGTCTTGAATGTTTAAGGCTGAGTAACAAGATTGCAAGTTTTGAGGAAAGGTCTAAATTATCAACTAAAGAGATTGTTGTGCTCAAGAAAGAATTGGATGATCTTCAAAAGAAGTATTATGAATTGGTTCATGTTCATGAAGATGTTTTGAAAGAAAAGACTCATTTAGCTGAAGAATGTGAGAAAGCCAAAGCTACTTAACAGTAATCTCGCACGCTCAGAACTACTAAACACAAAGACCAAACTACTATATATACCCGACTGGCCGAACGTCCTCCGAACCCCAGGTTCGGCCGGTCCGAACTTCAGGTTCGGACCAGGTTCGGCCAACCCTATATTGGCTTGAACTTGGTCTTCGTTCGATACTTCACACGACGCACATTTCAGGTATCAACAAACTCCCCCTCGTCGTGTGCAGTATCTCTTCTCTTTTCTTCTCAACATCATCAAATATGTATCTTCAATCAAGCTCCCCCTCAAGTAAAGAATCCGTTTATCCAATGAAATGAATCTTCGAACAAACTCCTCCTCAACTCAATCGTAGCTTGATCTTGAATACTTGACGATATTCCAGTGTATCTCTGGCCTTTATCAACATCTTCAGAAGACTTGAAGTTGATGATAGCTTGCACTACAGCATCCTGCATCAGACACTTAAATAATCTTGGCGCAAAACGTCTCTTCGAGACTCCAAGATATGATTTTGAAAATTGATTTTATATCACGTGTTGATCAGATCGAAAATAAAATTGAAACAAAATCTTTTTGGCTTTTTGAAAGTTTATACCAAAACAAACCTAAAATCTTTTTGATTTTTCAAAATTTATGCTAAAACACACCAAAAATCTTTTTGTACTTTTCTTGATATGAAATGAAATTGCAACACAGAATCAAACGCTATTTTTGGTATGAGAAAGATCACTATATGGGATCATATTGATCATAACGCACTGAACTACACTTCAATTTCAATTAATTGAAGCACACAAGTCATGTCGATTGCTGGTATAATTTGTCCATCTTAAGTTCAGACAGAATCATACTCATAACATCTGGATATGTTAAGGTATTGATTAGATTTGCTTTGATCAGTGTACCCCACACTATCAGACATATTCAGACAATTTCTGTTTGTCTTTCTTTTTCTTTTGTGTGATTGCATTTGTGAACTTTCACATTGCATAATATTTTTCATGATACAGTCAACTGTGTTCCATGCAAAAAGAAATAAGAACGTTAAATCGTCTACCTTAAGGTCGATCTTTCGATACGCAGATAAGGCCTCGGATTTAACAAAATAAGAAAAATAAAACAAGTTGAGATTGTATAACCCAACAACAATCAGGTCGGTACTCCCGTACACGCAGAGAAAGTCCGATGAGTTATACGAAACACCAAAGAAAATAAAGCAGAACGTCAAACGAACAACGATCAGGTCGATCTTTCGATACGCAGAGAAAGTCCGATCGTTTGACAAAATAAAGAAAATCAAACAAGATTAAATCTTTGCAAAATGAACACATGTATACACAGTGACTTCTCATTACTGAATTGTCACACTTATTTTTCTTTTTGTGTCATGAAATACGCATCAAGATGTTGTCCACTTGGCCAAGCATTAGTATTTAGTGTATATCACATCTGAATACTTTCTGATTTGTCGAGCCTACCAAGCACATCAAACAATGATCTTATGGCCCTTTCATCTACTTTATCCATGAGTCAGATACGTATGCCAATGTACCATCATTTCCCAATGATCAATTTCTCACAAATTTTATATTGTGCATGTATTCACCTTCCTTCATTATATATTTTGCATGTATTCACCTTCTCCCCATACCATGCATTTTCTCAATTACTCCCCCTTACTTACAATTCTCCCCCTTAAAATGAAAACTCTATTTTTGGATTTTCATTTTACACAAAAATAAGACTCTATTTTTGGCTTTTTTTGAGAAAAAAACGTAAGCAAAGAAAATTGATCAATCAACACGGATATGTTTCAGATTTTAGAATTCAGAAAATTTGCATATGAGAAAAATTTGTCATTAAATTTAAATTAAGCAGAATACTCCTCCATCAACAACTTTTCAATCGTCGATAGGTCTTCTAGAAGTACCTGCACACTGGACAACCTGATTAGTTCACAAATGACCCGAAGCGAATCGCTTCTGGTCGACCAGTGTCCTGATTTTGCTTTGAAACCACCTTAGGTTTCCATTCCTGTTGTTTTGGTAATTCAGTTTTCGATGAAACAGTCACAGGTGACTGTGATGATGAACCTACATTTTGATCCTTTGAAAACTTTGGAACAAAACGTTTTTGTTTTTGAAAGAATGTAGGCTCAACTTCATCAAAAACTCTGCCTTGTTTATCAAAGAACTTTGTTGTGGCAGATTTACCAAAAACTGATTTCTTATGAAATCTTTGTGATGAATCAGCAGGTGAGGGACAATCTTTTGCCATATGCCCTGGGCGACGGCAAATATAACAAATTCTTGTCGTTTTATCCCATCTTTGATGTACCTGCGAAGAACACACATGAATATCTCTAACATGATCAGAATGAGAATCATATACCTGATGACGATGATCATGCACCCATTTAGAAGTTGGGCTACGAGATTGAGAGCTTTCAGAAGAAATATCAGCTTTCACAAATACTTCAGAAATTTTCCGAGCATCCACGCAGTGAAGAGGAAATTCCTTGTCAGAAAATAGCTGCTCAGAACCTTTGAGCTTGTAAAATCTCTCAGGTTGTACCTTATCAGCTTTGAAAACATCTTTCTTCACTTGCTTCTTCTTAATCTTCTTCAAATTTTGTGCTTCAGATGCTGGAACCTCTTCAGCTACAACTTTCTTCTCTTGAAAACCTAAACCCACTTGTTGACCAGAAATCTTCTCCTCAGAATTTACACCCTGGTGTCCATTCTTTGCCAACCTTGTGAATTCAGCTTTGACATCAGTGATTTTCTTCTTGTCATAAAAAATGGTCTCATCAATTGCTGGTTGAGACAGAATCTGTGTACTAGATGTAGCTGAGTTTTCGTGATCAGTAGAAGATGAACCAGAAACAAACTTCGGTGCTGGAGGAATCTCAGATTTCAAAACCTTTTTCTTGTTTTTCTTGTTTTTCTTTTTCTTTACAACCTTGACTTCTTCTGAAGTAGAAGATGATATCTTTGAATAATCAAAATCATCAACCTGTTCCTTCACTAGTTTGACAGCTTCCTTGATATGAGCAGGGGGTGATGCAGTTTTATCAAACATCCTTTCAAAATTGGCATCATTTGCTAAGAAGCTTGTGAAAACCTGAGAATTAGAAACATTGTTGAGCAATCTTTTTGCATCAAGAACTTGAATTTTGAGATCAGAAATTTGCTGTTGAGCCTCTGCAAATTCTTTTTCTTTAGCAATCAAGCGCTTGGCAACTTTATGAGTTTCAAACTTTTGCAAGCGAAGATTATCAAGTCCTTCATGTAGCTCCTTCTTCAGTTTATCCTCATTTCTCTTTTGAATTTCCAGATTTGCAGTTTGAACCTTGTTAACCCTAACCAACTCACGCTTGTCATCCAACAACTTTTCCATATCAACTTGATATGCTTTGATTTTAGCATCAGATTCTTCAACACGCTTAGTAAGCAAATCAAGCTTAATCTTGGATTTATCAAACAAATTCTGAAAATCATTTGCAGCATCTTCTGCCTCTTCCTTCCATTTCTTCACTTCTTTGACTAACTCACCCTTTTCTTCACAAATTTCAGCTTTCGAAGTTTCAGCATTCTTCTTATCTTGCTTCAATACTTCTAAAACTTCATTCAACATTTCGATTTCAGTAGTCAAATCCTCATTCTTCAAAACCAAACCCTTTTCACGTTCTTTAGAAATCTTCAATTCAGATTTAATCACCTCAAAGTCTTCAGTCAATTGTTGAACTTTATTCATCAACAAAGCATTTTCCTTCATCAAACTCTCCAAGTTTTCAGCAGATGCATACGAACTTGGTATTGAACTAGTATCTGAACTAGTATCTGAACTTGTATCTGAACAATAATCTTCTTGTTGAATCATGAGTAACTATTAAAGCTGAGGAATCATACCCAAAATGTTTACCCCAATCCATAACACCATCTTTTTGAACTGTCAATGCTGTTGTCTTGTTTGTGTTACTTGTGGATGGTTGAGTAAAACCAGGCTTGGATGATTGTGGAATATCGGATTTCTGTTGACATTCTTTGGCAAAATGTCCAAGTTGTTGACATTTAAAGCACTTTAGTTTTGACTTGTCAAATCCCAATTTGTCACCAGAAATACGTCTTCCATGTTTCTTGAAAAACCTCTTTGACCGTTGACATAACATAGCATATTGCCACGAAACATCCAATTCAGTTAATTGATCATCATCAAGTTCTTCAAGATCCTCACTAGTTAACTTTGCATCAGCAACATTTTTGAGAATCAGACCAAAAGATGATGAAATCAATGCAGAAATCATTTTGGCACAATCCTCCGTTGATTCAGCCGAGAAAGCACTTTGATTTGAAATATTCGGAATTGTGAAATTGCAACCTCTTGAAGAATTATTATCAGAATTTCCTGAAGCTCCAGCTAGAAAAGCAACACTTGGTGCAGAACTTAAATTTGGTTTAGCTTTAGCATTCATGCTTGCTGAATTTTCACCATGATACAATTCCGGATTCTGTAAAGTAACACTTGACTTTTTGTTGTTTAACATTTCCATTTCCCGGGCATGAAGTTTTCCAGTAAGCTCGTGAAATGTTAAAGCAGGATAATCCTTGTCATGAGTGAGTAGCAAAACATAATTTTCCCACTTTTCAGGTAAAGCTTCCAAAATCTTTTCTTTTAAGTCTGCATCAGATCTTTTCAATTCCAACAACCTTCAATTCACTAATCAAATGTGAAAATCTGGAGACTAAAGCAGTAATGTTTTCATTATCATAATTCTGAAAATTATCGAATTCTTTGTTTAAAACTTTCTTTCGACTCTTCTTATAATCAGCATTCCCTTCACATCTTGCGGATAGAGCATCCCATAATTGCTTAGATTTCTTGCAAGTACTAAATTGATGAAGCAATTCAGTAGGTAAAGCCATAGTAAGATAACCATAAACTTTCTTTTCAAGCTCATAACTTTTTCTTTCATCACCATCAAAGTCTTGAATTTCTTTAAGATCTCCATCTTCCATTGGTCGTTCATACAACTTTCGAATTGGAATCCATAAATCAATGTCATTCGTGCTAATATAAGCAGAAAATCGTTTCTTCCAATTTTGGTAATCTTCAAGCTTTAACAATTTGGGAACTTTCTGACTTGTTCCAATTTCATTGTCAAAATTGAGCATAGTTTGCATTGCACTTTGCATTGCGGCAAACGCTTGAAATTCCGACATCGTTGGAAATTTGAAAAATTTTGTCCTCCGAACTTGCTCCGAACCTAGTCTGCCGTCCGAACCTACTCCGAACTTAGTCCGAACCAATTACTAGCTCCGAACTCTCACCTAACTAGCTCCGAACCTTCACCGAATGTGTTCCGAACCTATATAGACTCCGATCTACCTCCGAACCTCAATTCTCACCGAACCTAGACCGATACACCACCGAACTCTCGCCGAACGCTCTCCGAGACACCTCCGAACCTCAAGTTCGGAGCGGTTACTCCGAGCTTGCCCAGTAACCTCCGAACCTCGAAGACATTTTTCGAAAACTCGTGAAAATGGACTGATTTTGACGAAACTTGATATGGTGAATCAGAAAAACCAATAGGAAATGGTTTAGAAACAGTTTTGACACAAAATGCACGTCAGAAATGATAGAAAACACGTAATGAAACTCGAGAAAACTTCAAAAACGTTCAAACGTCCGAAAAATCGCAACCACAGATCAGTAGAATGAACCAGAAAGCTCTGATACCACTTGAAAATGTGTGAGCATCGAATCGTCTACTCGATCTAGCTAATCGGACATCGAAACGTAAATAACCGATTGTTTTATTGATCAAACGAGAACAATTACAACCAGTAAACCACAGAGAATTGACACAGAGAAACACACTCAGAAACACACACTTAACAGTAATCTCGCACGCTCAGAACTACTAAACACAAAGACCAAACTACTATATATACCCGACTGGCCGAACGTCCTCCGAACCCCAGGTTCGGCCGGTCCGAACTTCAGGTTCGGACCAGGTTCGGCCAACCCTATATTGGCTTGAACTTGGTCTTCATTCGATACTTCACACGACGCACATTTCAGGTATCAACATTATCCGATTCAACAAAAGTATGAAAAGGATAATGCTCTTATTGTTGAAACTACTGGGACTGTTGAGAAGCTTCAAAACAAAATTTCTATGCTCAAAGTTGAAAATGTTCTTTATCGTGACAAGAATGAAGTGTTGACTAAAGATGTTGTGATTTATAAAAAAGAAGAGAGAAAGTGTGCTTGAAGAGTTGTTTGCTGAATGTGAGATCAAGAAACTACAAGCTTATGAATATGATGATCTCAATGCAAAATTCATCAAGTCACAAAAAGAGGTGTTTGATGCTCAACAGAAAGTTTCTGATTTCAAGTTGGAAATTTTGGAGTTGCAATGGCAAGTGAAGAATTGCAATTTGTCACCGACATTGCTGAATTTTTTATACAAGAAGGATAGGAGTGAGGATAGTTCTAAAAAGGATGATATTCACTTGGTACCCCAACCAGTGGATTTATCTGAGGTTACATCTGCTCCGCTTGATCCTAAAGCCGAATTGCATGATTATTCAAAATTTACCACTTCATCCAAGAAGAAGAAGTCTAAGAAGAAGGAAAAGCCTTTGGGTGATGCTCCAAAATTTATCTCAAAGTCTGTTTTTTCTGTAGAATGAAAAGGTGTTTGATAAGGTTGCTTCAAGTTCTTCATCTGGAACTGAAGAAGAAAAAGTTTTGGTTGAGAAGAACAAGCTGAAAGATATCAAAGGAAAATTCACTAGTGAAGCTAAGGCGAGAGATGCTTCTGGTTCTTCTTCGAGTTTATCACAACCTTCAGGTTTAAAGCACAAAGGCTTGGGTTATGTGGTAACGAATTGCACCCACTCAAGCAAAGAAGCCAGAAAGAGCTGAGAAAGTTTCAAAAGTTAAAGTTCAAAAGCAATCACCTCCTAAGAAAGATTCTTATTATTATGGAGGGTCGTCATCTTCAAGGAGTCCATCTCCTAGGTATGATTCTTATGATGATTTCTTTGATAACTTTGATTCTGAACATTCATCTGGTTTTCAAAATTCAAAGAATTTTTCAAATATTTTTCGAGAACGACTTTGTTATGCATGTCGTCAACCAGGACATCTTGCTGCTGATTGTCCAACGACTGCATATATCCACAACACTGCTAAATATGTAGATAACAAAGGTGATATTTTTGATGAACCATGGTATCCAAAGATCAAATCAACTCGTAAGTCGTCATGGTCTAAACCAAGTACGCCGATTGAATCTGATTCTGGTTCTGATCAAAAATTAAAATCTTTACAAATCTGGAAACCAAAAGTTGTTTCCAAGGCCAACAACGACTATGTGGAAGACACCGGGCGACTCGACGCTGTTAAATCGGGTCGATCCCAAAGCGACTAATGTTTTATTTGGTGTCAAACAGGTATTTCAGGAAGACCTGTCGGTGATTGAGAAATTGTTGATTGTGAAATATCTGTGATAACTTCATCTGAATTTCAAAATCAATCTGGTTTTTAAAAATGCTTAACTGAAAGTATTCGTGTTGGTTGATCAATTTCTTTGTTTTTCACTCCGTCTTAGTTTGAGGGGGAGTTTGTTTTTTGCTAAAATACAAGAATAGTGTCTTGTTTTTCAAATGTTAAAAAAATGGAAATCTATAAATAGAGTTGTCATTTTTAGGGGGAGAAATTTGAAAAAGACAAAAACATTGAAAAATGTAAAAATCCAAAAACAATTAAAATGAGAAATTGTATCCGACATGATTGGGAAATGATGGTACATTGGCTTACATCGTCTGAGTCATGGATAAAATAGATGAAAAAGCCAAAAGACCATTTGATCGATGTGTAAGGTAGGCTCGGCAAATCAGAGAGTATTCAAATGTGATATACACTAAAATCTGATGCTTGACCTAGTGGACAACATCTTGATGCATATCTCACGATATATCAAGAAAAAGATATGTGAAAAACAAAATGAGAAGTCACTGTGTATACATGTGTTTATTTTGCAAAGATTTAAACTTGTATGATTTTCTTTATTTTGTCAAACGATCGGACTTTCTCTGCGTGCTCACAAGGCCGACCTGATCGTTGTTCGTTTGACGTTCTGCTTTATTTTCTTTGGTGTTTCGTATAACTCATCGGACTTTCTTTGTGTGTCCACAAGACCGACCTGATTGTTGTTGAGTTATACAATTTCAACTTGTTTTTATTTTCTTATTTTGTTAAATCCGAGGCCTTATCTGCGTATTGAAAGATCGACCTTAAGGTAGACGGTTTAACGTTCTTATTTCTTTTTGCATGGAACACAGTTGACTATATCATGAATACAATCATTATGTGATAAATCACAAATGAAATCACAAAAATGTGATAAGCAAAAGCATATCTGAGTATGTCTGATAGTGTGGGGTACACTGGTCAATGCAAATCTAATCAATACATTAACATATCCAGATATTATGAGTATGATTTTGCATGAGTTTAAAGTTGGACAAACTATATCTGCAATCGACATGGCTTATGTGTTTCAATAATCGAAATTGAAATGTAGTTCAGCATGTTGTGTCCAATATGATCCCAAGTTGTGATCTTTCTCGCAAAAGACAAAAATAGTGTCTGATTCTGTATTGCATTTACTTTTTATTATCAGAAAATACCAAAAAGATTTAGGTGTGTTTTGATGAAAAGTTTCTATAAATCAAAAAGATTTTATTTCTTATTTCTTTTCGATTGATCAACACGGTTTACAAAATCAATTTCAAAATCAAAATATCTTGGAGTCTCGAAGAGACGTTTTGCGCCAAGATTATTTATGTTGGTAGGTTTCTAAGTGGAAAGAGAACATCACAATTTCAATTCTTCTAAAGATTGTTGATAAAGAGATTACACACGATGCAATATTAAGTATTCAAGATTGAACTCATCGTCAAAGAAGAGGGAGAGTTTGATTGAAGATACAAGATACAAGTTGTAGATGGAAGATGATACTGCACATGCCGAGGGGGAGTTTGTTGATATATGGTTCCTGGTCGTCATGTGAAGTATTGAATACAAGACAAATATGTGCATGATTGTCGCTGGTCGAACTCGTGGCGAACTCCAAGTTCGGACAGGTCCGAACTTGTCCGAACTGGGGGTTCGGACCATCGAGGTTTCAGCTAGTATATATAGTTTGTCTTGTGTAGATTTTGGAACACTTGTACGTTTTGAGTCTTACTTTCTATCAAGTGTACTCTGTGATTCTTTGTGGTCTAATACAAAGCTTCGTTTGTATTTACTCCTTGTGTTATTCTCGTTTTACATTGATTTCGATGCGACTAAGTAGACGATCTACCGCTCACGCATTTTCACACATGTTTCACAATTTAAGACAAAATTTGAGGAAATTAAATGAGGAAAAAAGACATGCATATAACCCGATGAGGGATGTCCTAATCTTCGATGCCACAACTATGCTTCCGTATCTTTTGAGCCATGAGTTAACATCACAGTACTCTGTTGAGTCATCTCATCCACATAATAGAGTCCTTGTCTCTCAGTGCCACGCCCAATGATCACTCCCGTCCTGATATCCTGTAGTATACAGAAGTTAGGGTGCATGAGAACAGAGCAATTGAGTTCCTTACACACATGACTTATAGATAATAGTTTGTGAGAGAGTGTAGGAACATATAGGCAATTTGATAGTCGTAAGGTTGGAGTAATTTCAATTATTCCCCCCATTTCAACTTTTATTATTCCGCCGTTTTCCGTTTGTATATGGGATTTTTCTGGTTTAGATTCGGAAATAATATTCCGTCTATCATATGTCATGGTATCCGTGGCCCCACAATCGAGTATCCATGAGTTACCTAAGTTTCTTTCATATTTTGAAGCAATGTATGCATTTCTGTAAATGCTTGAGTGGGGTTTGTTAATTTTTAAACTATTTTCATATTTTGAAGCACTTTTTATATTTCCGAAAACATTTGAGTGGGGTGTGTTAGTTTTTAAATTATAATTATTTGAACATGACCTGTTGGTTTTATTCGTATTTTTGTATTTCACGGGGGCTGAATTTGTAAATAATGAATTAGGTTTTAAGACCTTGTCAAGGTCTTTGGCATCACTTACATACGCCACCCACTTCATACCTGAGTTGTCTTCATTGATAGTCCAGTCGCCGGAGATAATACTTGTGAGTTTTGAGTTGCCGTCACCGGAGTTTTGATTGGTCCAGTCACCGGAGATGGTTGTCGATATGTTACCCACTGCCACTGAAGCTTTCCCTTTCTCTTATTCCCTGATTTTCTCCCCTTTCTTGTGGCCATCGACCCACCAATCGGGGTACCCGACGATACGGAAACACTGTTCTTTGGTGTGCCTTGTCATCCCACTGTGAGTGCATTTCGGGTTAGTCTTGTCTTCTCTTGCTTGCGGTTCTGCTTTCTTAATCAACTTCTCTGATCTGTGTTGTCCCCTTGCCACGAACCCAGCCCCGCCGGAGCCTGCTGGTTCGCCGGTGATGAGTCCAGCGACAACCCCGCCAGTTTGGGTAGTCGGAGCCATTCCCAGAATGTTCTGGTGAGCGGTTTCCTTGCACACCGATGCATACGTTGCTTCAATGGTTGGGAGGGGGTCTAATCGGAGAATTTCTCGCTTGATGTGGTCATATCTATGATTTAATGCATTTAGAAATTGAACTAATTTTTTCTCTAACCTGATTTTTTAGTATGCTTTGATATCTTCTGGGCACTTCATGTGGTTGGGATCAATCCGGTCAATTTCTCCCCAAATCCCTTGAAGTGTAATCCAAAACTTTTCTAACGACGCCTCATTTTGTTTGATTTCATTAGCCTTCACATGAAGGTTGAACGTTTGGAGTTTGTCCATTCCACTGCTATAGGTCACCACCAGAGCATTCCATAGATTTTTTGTTGTTGAGTACTCAGTGAGGTTACCTATAATTTCTGGTTCAATGTTTTGGATGAGCCAAGAGAACACGACTAAGTCATCTTGTTCCCATTGCTCATATTTTTCATCTGTTTTTTCGGGTGGATTTTCTGTTAGGTGATTCAATAGATGCTTAGCTTTTCCACCTATAGCAACCCGAATCATACGGGTCCATAACGTATAATTCTGACTGTTGAGCTTGAGATTTATTTGCAGGCTGTCTGAAAGTTTCGGATTGGTGGTTTGGGAGGTTATCCCATTTTTCAGGAGATTGGCTAGTTGTATGGATAGATCAGAGGCTGTGATGTCGTCTGTGGACATGGCAGCCTAAGGATTTCGGTATTTCTGGCTTTGTGATGGGTAGAGGATGAGCAAGGAGGTCTTAGAACCAAGCCTGCTCTGATACCATCTTAACTTGAAGGTATGAGAAAGAGATGAGGAAAAAGGTTTCTATTTGGTTTGATGCATTCTACACAAGAGCTATTACACCCTATTTATAGGGACATTACCTATATGGAACAAAGTGCACGATATTCACCGATCACAAAAGTCTACAGCACATCTTTGATCAGAAAGACCTCAACATGCGACAACGACGGTGGGTCGAGTTACTAAACGATTATGATTTGGCCATTAAGTATCATCCTGGAAAAGCCAACGTTGTGGCTGATGCCCTAAGCAGAAAAGAGTACGAAAAGCCTCGTCGGGTACGAGCGCTTCAACTTACAATACATTCAGGATTACCGGATCGAATCCGTGACTGCCAACGAGAAGCTTTGAAAGCAGAAAACTTCGCAGCTGAAGCACTGCGTGGTGTAGATGGCCATTCTGAAGTTAAGTCCGATGGACTCACGTATTATAATGACAGAATCTGGGTTCCTTTGTTTGGGAATCTCCGTGAGCTTGTGATGGACGAGGCTCACAAGTCAAGATATTCGGTGCACCCCGGATCGGATAAAATGTATCAGGACTTGAAAAATCTTTATTGGTGGCCGAATATGAAAGCCGACATTGCTCGATATGTGGCTAAGTGTTTAACATGTTCAAGGGTCAAGATTGAATACCAAAAGCCTTCTGGTTTACTACAACAACCAAAGATCCCAGAATGGAAATGGGAGGACATCTCCATGGATTTTGTAACGGGATTACCTCATCGATCAAATCAACCGGATGCGATTTGGGTTGTCATCGATCGGTTAACCAAATCTGCACATTTCATTCCGATGAAGGAAAGTGATAATATGGATAAATTGACAAAACTATACATCGACAAAATTGTGAAGCTTCACGGTGTGCCTAAGACTATCATATCTGATCGAGATCCTCGATTTACTTCCCGGTTATGGCAATCAATGTAGGAAGCATTGGGAACCCGATTAGACATGAGTACAGCTTATCACCCGCAGACTGATGGTCAGACGGAACGAACGATTCAAACATTGGAAGATATGCTCCGAGCTTGCGTCCTTGACTTTGGAAAAGATTGGGAGACTCACCTCCCACTGGTGGAATTCTCTTACAACAATAGCTATCATTCAAGCATCCATGCAGCCCCTTTTGAAGCACTTTATGGCCGAAAATGTAGATCGCCCGTGTGTTGGGCCGAAACGGGTGAGAAAGGACTCACTGGACCGGAAGTTATCCATGATATGACCGAACGGATTATTCAAATTAGGCAACGGCTAGCTGCAGCACGTGATCGACAAAAGAGTTATGCCGACAAACGCCGAAAACCTCTAAAGTTTGAGGTGGGTGACAAAGTATTGTTGAAGGTATCTCCTTGGAAGGGAGTGATACGCTTCGGGAAGCGTGGAAAGTTAAATCCTCGCTACATCGGTCCGTTTGAAATAATTGGGGAAGTAGGCCCGGTGGCCTATCGATTGCAACTCCCTGCTGAACTCGATGGAGTTCACAACGTGTTTCACGTTTCCAATCTAAAGAAGTGTCTGGCTGAAGACATCGAAATAATTCCTCTGGAGGAATTGGAAATCGACGAACATCTGAGATTTATTGAGCAACCGGTAGAAATCATGGGACGCGAGGAGAAAGCCCTCAAACGTAGCAAGATTCCGATCGTCAAGGTGCGATGGAACTCAAGACGTGGACCTGAATATACTTGGGAACGTGAGGATCAGATGAAGAAAAAGTATCCTCACCTGTTCGAGCAAACGTCCACGGAAACTCATGGTATGATTTAATTTTGGGGACCAAAATTCCTTAACGGGAGGAGGATGTGACAACCCTAAAAACTTTTTGCTTTCTTTCCCCAGCGACGATAGCAACGACGACAGCTGATGCTGCGAACGCTACGACACAAGAATAATTTTCGGGACGAAAATTCCAATTTCAGGGGAATGATGTGACACCCGAGAATT
>JBCNJP010005555.1:0-48655 GCA_039602395.1 Deinandra increscens subsp. villosa
TGTCATTTAGTGGCACACAAAAAGTGCCACTAAAAGCCAAAAAAGTGCCACTAAAACCCCTATTAGGAATCTGCGGCACAAGAAAAAAGTACCACTAAAAGTGGTGACGCTAAAGCCTTTTAGTGGCACTTTCTCAATGTGCCACACAAACTTTTTGCAATTCAGTGGCACTTTTTTTCTGCCACTAAAGGTTATCCTATGCATCTATCTATCGTCATTTTAGTGGCACTTATTCTTTATGCCACTAAAAGATTATTATAGTCACATGTGCTCACACACACACACATATATATATATACTATTTTTAATTACACAATGTAACAACAATCACATTATTTATGATATGAAATATAAAATAAAAATTTAATAAGACGATTAAATTATAAATATATCTCCAAAATGTTTACACAAGTAGTTTAAACATTCAAACATCTTTCAATTTCCAAATATTTACACAAAAAGTTTAAACACATAGCTCTGTCATCATCAGGCAATCAGCCACTCAAACATAGCTTCAAAACTTCTCACTATATCCACCCTGTCATCATCAACCATATAAACAAGAATTAGTACATATTAAAATTCAACTCTTGTAATTATAAAAGCATATTACAAATTGGTTTAAGATAAAGTGATTTTCAAGACGCTCACTAATCGGCTAAAGGCTATCATCGGCTCTATGGGTAAACCCATCATTAATTCAAAGACTTTTGGTAACAAACAAAAATAGGGTTATCTAAGATATATGATAATCAGAAAGAAAAAAAAAAAGATACAGCCTAGTACTTTTCAAAGAAAAGGTTGATTGAAGAACTTATACCTATAATTCTATAAAGAAGAATCAGGTCAACAACGATAGCAGGAGAAAACACAGGTGCCAAGAATTATAAGAATCTCTGTGCAGGTAAACAAGCATTGTAATTACAAAAATTCAAACTAATTATATAACAAATCTCTAATTTTTTCTAATAAGGCATAATCCTTCTTCTCACTAATATAAGTTAAAAGAAATAAAATAGATCAGTTTGAATCTTGATCATTCTGCTGATATTTCATTGCACAAGTAAGGGATCTTGATGAACTTTGAAGAATAGAAGTATATTCTTCACTAATTATTCAAACCTGCTAAAAACAATTTTGATTTTTATGTTTTGAAATTAATAATGAATTGAGAAGATGGGTTTACTTGCAAGTGAGATTTAACATGCCCTATAATTATATGAAAGCTCCTAGCGAGAACAGACCTACGCAGCTAGCTAACCGCTAACTGCAGATGTTGTACATTGTAGGGTGGTTTTTGAAGTTGAAATATCCAGTGCTTAGTGATCATAGATGAACCATATAAAGTGAGAACTAGAAACTGTACCTAAGTAACTGAGGGATGAAAGAGATTTCAGGCAATGGAATATAGGCAATGGAGTATAGGTTCAAACTTTTCAATGAATAGGTAAATGTAAAAGATAATGTTCATAGTTAACCTGCTAAATATCAAATTTAGCCATGTATTCTCTTCTGTATTGTGAATCCATGTAAGCAAAGAGTTACACAAACCAACCAACGTTTATATGTCATTACTCGTCAATGAACAAATGTTGCTCCAGTTGAAGAAACATACATATGCTGTGCATATATGTGTGTTGATATTGTTTTTTATAATGAACAAACTGTTGTACCAAAATATATTATTGGAAGAAGTAAATATGTGCCAAGTAGTTGCTTAATGAGATGGTCGATGTCTGGGCCTATGCATAAAAAATTATCTACAGCTCATAAATTTAAATGCTTATAATCACCCTGAAAGAATATAAGATAAGTACCACACAATGACATGTTACTGTAGCACACCGGCAATAGTAGTGTTATATGTAACATGCTACTGGCTAGAGCATTGCTAATGTACTATATTAAGCATGACGCATTCGGTTGGGATTAAACGGGTTTGAGTTTAAAGCGGACAAACATACCGGCAATCACCTGGACTAGTTGAGTAACTGAAGCTGAAAAGAGTTCCTCAGTCAGATTCATACGGTTTGATCCCTTGTAAACTTTCTCATGTTTGATATTGTTAAGTAGTTGTTTATTTTTATCTTTCGTGTGTGAGTCGTTTAGTTCTTTTTGGTGTGTTTTCGTCTTGGCCAGGTTGATTTGAGAAGTCAAAATGTGTTTTTCATGGGTTTTAATGCATGACAATATGCCCCCGACAGATCTTGACAAATTTTTAGGGGAAGGAGTATGGGATAATAAGTATCATCCGAAGGGAACTCGAGGATGATACTTATTATCTAATGGAAAAGACTTCCTCCGTCAGATCTTGACAAATTTTTAGGGGAAGGAGAGGGGATAATAAGTATTATCCGAAGGGAACTCGAGGATGATATTTATTATCCGAAAAGACTTCCATAATACATAGTATCTGAATGGAACTCGAAGATAATATGTATTATCTCAGGGGAAGTCCTTAGCTGAAGGGAAATTATCAGCTAAGGGGAAGTCTTTAGAGGTCTTGGGTTCAGGGGAAGTTTTATAGAAAACCCGTAATCTATATTTAGGGTTTTTGGTTAAAATTATGTTAATTTAAATCAACTGAACAGATGATAATTACCTCCTAACCCAAAGACCGGTCATCACATGTCTGGTAGTGTATATTTTTTCAAATGTGTGTCAGACAGGTTGATGAAAGAAAGATGTTGCTGCTGCTCAAGTTAAAGAACCAACCGGACAAGACTTCCATCTGAAAAGCAACTGTTCAGGGGAAGTTGTTGGTATCTTTACAAGTATCCAAAAGCTTCAAAAGTTTTTCAAAGAAAATGCTCACAAGTATAGGGGAAGCTGAAGATTTCAAGTCAATCTTTGAAAAAGAAAATGATACAGAGAGCAGTCAGAGTTCATGAAGTTTGAAGTTCAACAATCAAGGTCTTCACAGTTAGAGGTTTTTCAAAATTTAACCTCTAATTGTTTTGAAGATTCAAGACAGTTACCGAAGATTCAGCAAGAACCAATTCTTTCAAAAGAAGCAAGTCAATGAGAATCCTCCTCTCATTAACTTGTTCATTTCAAGAAGTTCAAGCTGATGCTGATCAAGAGGAAGTCCCAATTGCCCATCATGAAACCCATTGAAGATTTCTGCGGAAAGAATCTTCATCAACATCTATGCCAGCCACTCAAGAAAAAGAATTTCAAAGATTGAAGACATTTAATATCACAAGCCTAGGGGAAGATTGTAGAGGCTAGATTATGAGGCTTGTAATATTAAATAAGTTGGGCTGGGCTTAGAGGGTTTCATTAGAATCATAGGCTAGTTTGCTATTGTATTTAGGCTAGTTTATGATTGGGTTTGGGTTTACTATTGGGTTTATGATCCACAAGGGGCCCAATAGTAAACCCATTAGGGATCCTATATAAACCTCATGCATGTGGTTCTCCATTGTAGGGCGCTTGAGTTTACGATTCAGAAGAGGAGGATCCAAGGTGTTTACGATCACTAAGTGTTCACGATCGTAAACCCGGAAGAGAGGTGTTTACGATTACTGTTTTGTACCCGACAAGGTTTCTTGTGTGCAAAGATCTAGTTTTTAACGTTTGAATCATCGTATTCATTTGTTCTCTTCTACTTTCTTCTTGAATCAATCACCTACGAGGATTCCGCACTCGTTTGTGATAGAAATATCGTGTGTTTGGGAGATTTCCAGACCTACAGTTCTCACATGTGCAATATTAAGTATTAATTATATTACACATTTGCAATATTAAAAAAAGCTTTTTTTCAGAATTAAAGATAACATAATTATAAGATTTATGGTGCAATTTTTATTAAAAATATTAACGTATGAAAAAGTTATAGAGGTTTTAATATTATTGCGCATGTGCAATAATATTTTTATTGCACATGTGTAATAATAAAAAATATAAAAAAAACATTGATTTTTTTTTTAAAAAAAATCTCCAGAATTATAAGATTTATGATGCAATTTTTTATAAGAAAACTTTACATATGTCAAACTTAATAGAGGTTTTAATATTATTGCAATGTGCAATAATAATACAAAAATATTATTGCACATATGCAATAATAAAAATAAAAAAACTTTGATTTTTTATAATCTTTTCGAGAACTAAAGATAACATAATTCTACAGATTTTGGTGCAATTATTTTTAAAAAATATTAACGTATAAAAAAGTTATAGATGTTTTAATATTGTTTTTGTATTTTCGCAATAAAAGTTGTTTTCACAGGATCCGTACCATATATATATATATATATATATATATATATATATATATATATATATATATATATATATATAGAGAGAGAGAGAGAGAGAGAGGGGGGAAGAATAAAATGAAAACCTCTCCGAGTTTGGAAAACCGTGAAAACCAAGGTAAAAAATTCGTTTTTTGTTTCGATTTTTTTTATGGTGACTCTCTAAGTTAAAAAAGAAAAACCCTTTATGCAAAAAAGTAAAAAAAACGCCTAGTAATTTTTTTTAAAAATATTTTATAACCGATGTTATATATATAACAGGGTAACAGGGTATTGTTACATATGTAACATCAGTTATAAAATATTTTTTTAAAAAAAATTTACTAGGCATTTTTTATACTTTTTTGCATAAAGGGGGTTTTTTTAACTTAGAGAGTCACCATAAAAAAATCGAAACAAAAAATGAATTTTTTAGCTTGGTTTTCACGGTTTTCCAAACTCGGAGAGGTTTTCATTATAGTTTGAGAACTAAAAAGAACAATTCTAAGCCACTAGTTTATATATATGGAAAACCCCCATTAATTATAGTGGTTCCCACCTGAAATTAGTGGTTGAGATTTAGTTCTCAAAAGTTCTTAAAACAAAAAGTTCTCATTTGTACTTAACCCTATATATATATATATATATATATATATATATATAGGGAGAGGATCATTTGAGAACTAATTGGGTTTGAGGACTAAAAAGAACTAATCTTAGCCACTAGTTTATATATATGGAAAACCCCCCCATGAATTTGAATGCTCCCCCCTTGAAAATTAGTGGCCCAAATTGGTTCTCAAAAGTTATCAAAAGAAAAAGTTCTCATTTGAACCTAACCCTATATATATATATATATATATATATATATATATATATATATATATATATATATATAAGGAGAGGATCATTTGAGAACCAATTTGGTTTGAGAACTAAAAAGAACTAATTTGAGCCACATGTTTATTTATATGTATCCCCCCTCCCATGTATTGTAGTGGTCCCCCCTGAAATTTGTGGTTGAGATTTAGTTCTCAAAAGTTCTCAAAACAAAAAGTTCTCATTTGAACCTAACCCTATATATATATATATATATATATATATACTACTATATAATACATATTGATCAAAATGACATTTTCGTAATTTAGGCGTCTTAAAATTAAGACGCGTATAACTCATCAAGCACAATGTACAACACAATGATGCATTGCAACCCTTTCTTCACTCAATGTAATCTTAAGCCGGGTATAAGCATTTTAAAGAACCGGCCCTTGACTTTCTATTTTCAGTGTGAATGCAGTTCTCCTTTCAAACCTAACCCCTTTCTTCTCTCTACACTTTTATGAACCTGCGAACTTTTGCAAAAACAAAACAAAAATGGTGCAGGCGAATTCCCTATTTGAGGGTTTAATCAGTTTGCTTTCAAGTAACCAGGAGCTGCAGGCCTTTCTCCACTCTCTTTTCCACGTGATTGAAGAAAACAAAAATCATCTAAAGTTGAACCACGCCATCTCCATCTTCAGTAAGATTTCAGAGGCCTTTCTCCTTTCTCTTTTACACAGATGCCTAATCCTATCATATTTCACACAGATGGTGAAGAAACACAAATCGGAGGGTTCAACTCATTTGGAACCCTAATCCAAGGGTTACTCTCATTTGTTTCACGTGGATTGCTCATTGATTTGGATTTTTTACGAGGATTGAGCCTACATTGAAGTGTATAAAGTCAAGAGCAGATTAATCTCAATTTTCCACGTCCACCAGCTTTCAGTTTCCATCTTATTCTTTAATCTAGAAATTGATGGCAACATTCGCTCTTCAGAGAAGAAACAAGAAAGTGACATTCGATGGGGCGGTGGTTTCCATGATGGTGTTATTGGTTGCGGTGGCATGAATTTGACGATATAAACCACATGTAAGTTTGTCTTTAGATTTTAGTTTCATATATTTAGTGTTTTGATTGTGAATTGAATTGAAGTGATGGTGTTTTTGTTGTATATGAATTTTGAAAACAAGGTCACAACTGCAAGAAATTAGAAATCACTGGCTTTTCCTTTTTGAAATAAAGGATGATAATCCTCTTGACTGTGTTTTGGAAAAGCTTTAAATTATGCGGGTTCCTTTATATGTAATCACTACTTTACCTTTTTTCAGATTTTCAAATTTGTTTGCTATGTTCATCTAACTTTTGTTGGGCTTTGTATGTGGATTTTGGTACTAAAAGCTTTCAGATGGAAATTGTGTTTGGTTCCTTTTTTTATGCAATAAATATTTTTGATGGTTTGTTGTGTTTCATTTTGCTTTTGTAGGGCTTCCATGCCGAATCTGCACGTTTTGTCAATTTAAACAAGTTGTATTCATGAGGTGAATAAAAGGAAGAGCAACAATTGAAGTTTCATTCGAGTTAATTAGATAATTGCTTTGGTTACCTTAGAACATTGTTCATCAGAAAGTTTAAAACATGGCTTGGGAATTTGGGAATTTGGGGTTGCTATATAAATCTGTGATGGAATTTTCCTTTCCTTGAGAAAGATTTTGGTATGTGCAGAATTAATTTCATATTCATATATTTTCATGATGTTTTGATTGTATATTTAATAATACCACCATAGCAGAATCCTTGGTTGCTCATTCTTTATATTTCTGTAGTGACATTTGATAGGCTGGAATTTAAAAGAATACCTATCATGGGATTCAGAAAAGCTTCATATCTTTCTCAATCTCACAGGTAAGTACTTCTAAATCTGAGCTATACATGCCATAGGTCAAAGTAAAACGATGTACAAGAGTATATACGGTTACTAATTTGGAGACATAAATTTTTATGTGTTTACTTATAAATGGGCTGATTTTGAATATGTTCTTATCTTTTGATCCTGCCTCTGTCCCGTTGTACCTAACTTTTGTGGTAATAGTTATGATTCTCTATTAATATGTTTGGTTTTGGTTTTGGTGATTGAATTTTGTGTTGATTGAACACACGTTTAGTAAAAATCTTTGTAATTTCCAAAATCAGTCGTTAATTGTGCCACATCCCTTTGTTTGGAAATCTGTGAGAATGGAGATTGTTTGGAAATATCACACATCAGTTTCTTTCAATTCAAGAGTGATACGGGTCAAACTAACTGTATATTTTGGATTACTAGAACTCTAAAATCTAATTTTCGTCCATTATTAGTTTTTGGCTCCACAGTTCTCCAAGCATTGCAGCTGGTATCGTTATATTTGGGTTATTTTTCTCCAACAGGTCAATGGATAAATGTAGCCGATATAAGCTCAAAACAAAACGGGTCAGTATCTTTTATAAATGTGTTGTGGCGCTGTGCTGCGCGTACTCTTGCCTTTTTAACCACTTGCCTCTGATTTGTGTGGTCTTTGACTTGCATTGGCCTTTCTGTTCTTTATTAACCTCCTGATCATGAAAAATGATTCATATTATGTAAACAGATGCAGAAGATCTCATTTGTTATATGTTGTGCATGTCATTTGTTATTTCATTTTATGGTCATATTAATTATTATGCTGTTTAATCTAGGTTTCGTTTCGACCTGACAGAATGGATTACTCCAGTTTGTATCAAAATATGACACTGGGAACTTGCCAACTAGGTAAAAAGGTCACCAAACTACCATGATCCAGTTTTTCAAATACTTTTTTTCCACCTAAATACCACCACCTACATTGTACTTGTACAAAAATTAAAACCACAGAACATTTGTACATCTATACTAGCATATAGGCGTCAAGCTTTTGTTCTCTGTTAGTTGTGCAGGTTGTTTTTTAATCATCCGTTATATTATATAGTGTTTCTCACATAGATATAGAAATTCTATTTTGTGAGGCTTTTGTTGTCTTTTAGTAATCATAGTCTTTTGATCACTAATCATTCATTAGTAATTCTTTTTTTAGGACAATAAAACTAAACATAGTCATAGTTGTCGAAGGCGTAAAGGATGAGCCTTGTGGGCCTAGGCGGAAGAAAATAAAAAAGAAGGGAAACTTTGTCTTGCTCTCGTTATAGACCCTGATCATGTGGCACATAATGTGTATCTCCATTTGGGTTATGTAAGCTTTTGGTTCAGCTTTGTAGAGGAAAAGATGCATAAATGTTTGCATGAAAGTTCTCACTGTCGATGTAGAACATATTAAAAAACTTACATGCGAATGTTATTGTTGCTAATATAAATGTGTTTAAGTGAAACTGTTGCATTGGGGCTTTTCATTGGTCATGACAGGTGGTGTTTTACCCCTTTTTCAATTTAGTTATATATTAATAGATTATAATTATAATAATTTGAAACTGAAACTTATAAATTGTAGCAACGCAGGGGCAACTTTTGTTGTGAACCCGTCTTCTGAAAAGTTAGGAGGATGGATGGTAGATGCATCAATTATTTTTATAAGCATTAAAAGAATAGTATTCTTTGTTATGTTGAGAGTTTGTTCGAACTCAATTTCATATTTTTGTTAGTATTTTATTATTCCAGTTCAGATACTTGAAGTTATTGAGGTTAATTATTGATTAAGCAATTTTTATGTACATGGTTGTGCGGAACAAAATGGGTTAAATCTAATAGATGTACAATAGAATATATCATGAAGGAATTGATAAACTAAAAAGAAATAAGTATCCTGTTCGTTGATTAATCACTATTGCATCCAGATTATTCCCTAGATTGTATCTGACCGCCCGACTAGCACCTAACGATTTTTATAACGTTTAGTTATTAGTACGTCCTGCCACAAATTTTAGAAGACACAGACTCTTATAACATGATGGATTCATAAACAAACAGAAACGAGTACTTCATTATAAATTGTTGTCGTCGCAGCATCACGCGGACAAAACGAATATCGCACTGTGAATTGCCATCGCCGCCGAATGTTGGAACGAATGACGAATAACACGCTATATAGATTATTGTTTAGTTGCTTTTTATATGTACTATGCACAATTTATGAATATTTGATGTCTTATATTATGTTTTTAGAAGTAATTTATGACTTTGCTTACATGTAGTTTGTTGCATTTTTCATATTATATTTACCACTCAAATACGAGGAGAGTTAGGCTACATCACATAAAAAGCCTACATCCATTGCGGATTGATCTGGGGCGTCCATCAATATCATCCAACAGCCAAGATCTATGGTGTTTTCGCCTATGGCGTTTTCGGTGGAGAAAGAAAACACCATAGGCGGAAACACCATAGATCATGGCTGTTGGATGATCTTGATGGACGCCCCAGATCAATCCGCAATGGATGTAGCGTTTTTGCTTGATGTATTTTACCCTAAACCCTCAAATACTAATTGGTAAGTTAGCTACATCATCTATACTTTCCTTACTAATTAGTTATTATTTGGGTAAACAAAGGTATCACAATGGTTGACCTTTCTGTTGAAATTATCGTATTTGAGATATTAACGAGGGCGTCAGCGAAGGTTGTAGGCTGTTCCAAGTCTGTTTGTAAGGAATGGTATGCCTTATTGTCAACCCAAGACTTTGCAAAAATACATTGTTCCCGCTCATTAAACTCATCTAATCAAAGAATTCTCAACGTTGGCGAGCTAACATGCTCTGTTCATCCAATCGACATTCGGTCATGTGATTACTTCTATCTTACAACTCATTTGGTTTTAAATTACTATGTTTATGACCAATATATATTTCAATTCGAGTGTTTGTTGTTACTTGTTTGAGTTTAAAAAAAACAAATACTTCGATGCAAATTGTCGTGCCGCCATAACAAGCGAACAGAAGACGAATACCTCGATGCAAATTGTCGTGCCGCCATAACAAGCGAACAGAAGAAGGATAACACGTTATAGTTTGTTGTACCGCTGCAACGCGCGAACAGAAGACGAATAACACCCTATGCACTGTTGCCGCCGTAACGCGCGGGCACACGGCTAGTATATATATATATATATGGGAACTAATAATAACTTTCTCTTATAGTGATAACCAAATAACTCCATCTTAGTGGTTGGATAAAAAAGATGGTGCTATGGACGAGTGCCAAGTGGCACTGACTTGTTTTCTTTTTTTTTTAATTGAAAGGGTATAAGTGGTATTTTAACTAAAAGAAAAAGTATCACCCCCATTTTTAATACGGCTATAACATTTTTATCCGAAGTTAGTTTTTTATATAAATTATACCATTAGACTCGCCTCATTTTTATCTTTAATTCGGATGTAGTCCTGATTTTGTTTGAAACTTTTTTTCAAACATCCGTATTAACATCAATGCTACAAAAAAATGGCAGCAGCGCCACAAAAAAAATGCACCAGTGCTATGTAACATTACATGTCACTACGAATGTTTGGAAAAAATGTCAAAAAAGTCGAGACCACGTCTGAATTAAAGATAAAAATACGGCGAGTCCAACGGTATTTTTTTTATAGAAAACCGACTTTAGATATAAAAATTATACCCGTTTTAAAATGGAGGGGGTACTTTTTTTATTGGGTTAAATGTCTAAAATACCCTTCATGGAAAGAGAAAGAGAGTGACACTTGTCATGATTTTGATGGTTCAAATGGGTTATTTAGTTATTGTTCCAAGTAAAGGTTATATATATATATATGTACTAGCCGTGTGCCCGCGCGTTGCGGCGGCGACAGTGTATAGCGTGTTATTCGTCTTCTGTTCGCGTGTTGCAGCGGCACAAGAAACTACAACGTGGTATTTGTTTATTTGTTCGCTTGGTATGGCGGCAGTTTATAGGGTGTTATTCGTCATTTGTTCGTTAGAGACTACCAACCCGCAAGGTTGATTGCACTCCAACTTTACTTTATCAGTTAGAGACTACCAACCCGCAAGGTTGATTGCACTCCAAATACTCAAATGAAGGACAACGTTGCGGCGGCGAAAATTTATAACGAGTTATTTGTCTTCTGTTCGAGCATTCGCTGATGATGCAATTATCCAACACGAAAATTTATAGCGAGTTATTTGTCTTCTGTTCGATGCGGCGGGTGACAGTTTGACATTTCTTTGCGTGTTCGGCGGCGACGACAATTTACAACGCGATATTAGTTTCTGTTAGCGTGATGTGGCGTGGCGACAATTTATAATACGGTACGTGTGGGTTCAACGGTGACAGCAATTTACAAGGCTCGTGACATAGGGTGCGACATAGCATTTGGCGGCGACAATGAACTACAATCGTAATGATGAGATCATGGCACTTGTCAATCGTGATTTACCGGTGTGTTATTTATAGATGGTCAAATAAGTAATAACGATTTAATACGGTAGGCTATTTTTTCATATTTATGTGAAACGTAAGTGTGTCAAAAACAATTATGACTTGTACTTCTTAAAAAAAGTGTAAAATGACTTTTTTTTCTTTGTCTATACTATTATTAGGGAAACTCGCGAGATGCGGCGGCAACGACAAACAAGTAGCACGATACTTGTTTTTTTTTTGTTTTTTATCAATCCTCTCGTGATATATTGCAATATATATTTGTTAGTTTTCTCATTCATAGCATCGATATAATTTATCTAACCCTATAGATCTCAAATAAAAAACTCGCGCAATGTGACAGTGACAACAATATTCAACACGATACATATTTTCTGTTAGTTTATTAACTGAATGCAACTACAAATTTTTTGTTAAGACGTTATCTGAACCAACTACATAAAAAAGTTATGATTTATAATTTTATGGAATTTTAGTGCTTCACGCGACAACTCTTATACAAACCATGTAAACCAATTATGAAATATATTTACGTGATGGAATATTTTCTAGGCATGAATATAACTGCGAATGTGAATACAAACCAAAACTATGAACCTTTCTCCAAATTTAGTAGTAACTTTAAGTTAGAGAAATACAAGCCAACTTACAAATAAAATGAAAATATGCCAATCAAGCATGAATATAGGCATGAATATAACGGCAGCTACACTTACCATTCTGCTGATAAACCTTACAAGAGGTACACAAGTCCATTATTAGATCTTCACCTCCATAACACCTTCAAGAAGTACAGCCATGGGATCACCTTAATGACAACTTTGGAGCTACATCGCCCTTAAGAAATAGAAATAATATGTTTCTCACTAATACTTGCTGGGGTGCATGTGCGTCACAATTGAATCACTATTCTTTTCATCATATACCTGTACAATTTTAGGTGATTAGTAAAAATAAAGGCATTTCGAGAAGTTAAATTTCAAATCCATTTGTTGCCACTACATCTCATTCAACATCTGTGAAATCAAAGTTTTAACCAATCATTGCATAAACCCTTTTTCAATTTAACTCTTAAGGATTGTAGAAATGGTTGGAGACTAAAAGATATAAATGGGTCAACCGGGTCAAAAGTCGATCAATAAATAACATCTAAAAGAGTAACATTATAAAATTTCTAGAATATCATCAGAGCTCAAGAATCATACCTGTGTGTAAATGGCTAAACAATGTGTCGGGAGCATTATCTCAAAGTCAATTTAATGAAGGTGTGTAAAGAAACTTGATTACAAACCTGAAATATTTCAACTTCAAACAATTGAGCAAGCAAGTTCAATACTATACGTACAGATCAAACAACAAAAGCAACTACATATATAAAAACATTTAAAGGGATGTTACCTTTTGCATTGCTTTCCAAGAAGAATTGTACTTCTTATGAGGCATGTGAATGCCAGATTGAGAGTGGATAGGCCACAAGTCCTCTCGCCTCTAAACTGGGACAAAAACAAAACTTTAATCATTGATTTTAGGGAATACAAAATTCAAGCAGCTTAATACTTACTCTTTATGCTCTTCCTCCTAGCAACCAAATTCAAAAGTAATTAATACACAATCAAATCTAAAATGATTTCATGTATGGTAAGCTGCATATATAAGTAGTCCAAGTGGATGTTTGGATAAACAATTTTGAAAGAAATATTGTAATTTGAATAGTTTAAAACAAATCAACACTTGATCAGTTGCAATGATAACTTTTGAAGGAAATCCGAACACCCCTTGAAATATAATAGCTAGTCAGATAGGCAATGATCTCAACGCAAATAGTCATTTGATATAATGCTTACTTGTTAATGAATTTAAAAGCATTGGACCATAGGAAGAGAACTAAAAAGGCATGTATCAATATGTGGCACACCAAAGAGCAGCTCTATGTTTGAGATCCGAATTTTTCAAATACCTCAATCTAGAAACAATAAAGCAGGTCTAACACCAATTGTGAATTTAATCAACAAATCAACAACATTTAAAGGAATTCATTAATTCACGAACAAAAAAGAAACAAACCCTTTGCATAGTCATTGAGTGTTGTCTCTTTAAAGGAAAAGTTGCTGCTGACCAGGATGTCCTCACCCGCTTACAGCAATCAAACAAAATTCCAAGTAAAATAAAAATTTAAAGAAGAGAACACCTGATGTAATCAAGTAATAAAACCAAATGTAAAACAAAAACATAAAGTTAGATATGATGTAATACAGAATTCTAAAGAACAGTGGCAAATGAAAGACTTCTGTATTTTTCTTGAGCACATATGAAGTTTTACCTGATTTTTCATGGATTGAGAACCCTGCGTCTTTGTACCTGCAATGTACATTCATCACGGACCACATAAAGCCAAATAACTAATGAAATCTTTGTATATGATTATGAATCAAAGCTTTAAAATAGCAGAGATGAGAAAGTTTTGGCCATCAAATGAGCATCATTTCTCAAATCTGCACATATTTCTCGAGCATTTTTATAAAATTTGAACAAGTTAACAATAGAACTGAGCTAGAGAGCCTAAGAAACTGGTTTACCGCTAACAAATGACCTCTCCTTCAGGAGCCCCTACGATTAATTTATGAGAGTTAGAAAACAAGTTAAAAACTCTTTTAATGGTGTTCAAAGCTGGCCAGGTTGGACTGGCCAACCTGCTAGCATTTTTTACCATCTTCTACGAAATTATTCATATTTAGAGCGTCAAAAACGATTAGAGAACTTAAATTATCATAATGACTTAACTTCTTCAGTAATTTGTTTTGATTGTTTTATGTACTTAAAATACAGTTCAGAAGACTTTTGACCCATTTGAAATTAGACTTGATTATCTCTGCGCATCCTATAATACAAAAGATTATTCATAATGTGAATTTAACAATTTGAAGTATATCAACCAATATTAGTTCTTGAGATTAAAACCTACCTGAGAAGCCTACTCTTGCCATAAGTTCTCTGACTTCTTGTATGAAACTTACCTGGTAAGCATGACAGCATATATGCTATTATTTAAGAACAAATGTCAGAACTGACTCATGTACACAAAAGCATATGCAAAGAGTAAGATTTAAAGATGAGACTGAAAGAATTTCTAAAAAGGAACATGAATTATATTGTAAGTTGCCATCATCTCAGGCTCACTTTGCCTCAGGAATTTATCACTGCATCTATCCTGTGTTTGTGATAAAAAAACACTATTAACAACCAAAAATCTCTGAACTCATCGTTTATAGGATATAGATGGTTATTTATATAAGATAGCTATTACATTTATAACTAATATTCATCATTATCATTGTCATATCATAAAACGAACAAGCTTCATCCAACTAAAAACCTTTAGCCATGAACAAACATGTCTCTTCACTTTTGATATCACATAATGTTCAAGATTCATAGGAATAAGCTTCATCCAATTAGAAACCTTTAGATTCAAGTTACTAAACATAAACAAATATATATTAATCTATAAAAGCTTATGAAATTAGAGTAAAACAGTCCTAAATATTAGTAATTTGTGAATATAATCGAATGATATTTATTGTTGGTGATTTAGGTGTGGTTGAATCCAATCAATTCACCATCTCTTAAATCATACCTCTGTGACATATGTGGTGAACCACTTCATATAGGTCAAATCGAAAGACTCTGCAATCTTACTGATTTGTTCAAGTTTATATAGATAAAATCTGTATTTCCAATCGGTGATTCATTAGGAATCTAACCAACATACAAACTGAAATTTCCAATTCATGAAGAAACTGAGTAAATGACACAAATTCAATCAAATAGAAAATGGCAAATGTAACATGAAAAGAGAAGCAAAGAAACTGACCTTAGCATAAATGAAATTAGCAAAGAAGTTGAAGATCTTTAATCTACAACATGAATACATACACACAATTAGTTTCTAAAATTACATTTTATAAAACACAACAGATCAGATTTTGAAAACAATACTAAGAACCCGAATTTGTACCTCAGTGTTTTGAATTGGGATTTCAATCGAGTCGTAGAAGGTGTGTGTTTATAGCGGCTGATTACCCACTTTGACATTGATGAAATTTGAATTGACCGCCATTTCCCAATTACCCAAAGAATCATTTGACTGTGATTACCCAAAGAATCGTCTGCATTTTGCTCCTTAAATTGCGACTCTTTGCTTTTGAGATCTGAAATTCAACATTGAAATGGATATTCATTAAAAATAAACAAATAGCAAATGTACAAGAAAGGACAACGGTTTAGAAGTTCGAATCCGTAACCCTAAATCGAAAGAGTAGAAGAAAATTGCAAATCAAACAAGAAAGGAACAAATGGATTAAAAAGTACATGATTTCTGCAATCAAAACCCCTAAAAACAAAATACGGGAATCAAAACCCATCTAAATGATCGATGAAATAGGAAATTAGGGTTTAATCAAACATAATAACTCCAAATCGTACATAAAATCAGAGATGATGATCTATAAGAAACAAAATTGATGAATTACCTTTGGCTTTCTTGTAGATACCAGGGTTGTAAGTAAAGATTTGAACTGAGGTAGAGAAGTTGCATCGAAGGTGTCCTACCTGCAACTTAAATGCTTATTGTTCAGTTCACGCAACCTTCAATTCAAAAGTGATAATCAATCGAGAGGGAGTTGCGTGGAGACGCCCTAATTTGTGGTAATCAAGAAGAGAAATACAGATGTGGACAGAGATTTATGTGGCTATCGAGATGATGATGGGCGGCAATAGGTTGATGGGGAGAGAGACGACTGGCGATGAGGCGTTCGAGAGGTGATGGCGGCATCCAGTGGGTAGAGAGACGGTGATGAATCGTTCGAGAGGATGTTAATTAATTGATTAGGATGACCAGATTACCCTCACGTGATATGCTTGTAAATATTGGATGTGGTATAAAAGCTATGCTTTATCAACTTGTACACGCAGCATAAACTCTTGTACGCGTCTTAAAGATTCAGCATTTTTCATGACAAAAATACCCTTTTGAGCAATATGTATTATATATAGTAATAGATATATATATATATGTATATATATAGTGAAAACCCTGTCTTTACATATGTAAAAACGAAAGAAAAAATTGTTTTTATTTTTTAGAAGGATTCTACATTCAATTTTATTACTTTTGTTGAAAAAAAAACAAAAAAGTGCCTAGTGGATTTCTTTATAAAAAAATTACAAATTTTTCCTTGTTTATATATGTATTTCGTCCAGATATTTTTTTTACATATGCATTTTTTCGAGAACGGAAAAATATTTATTTTATCGGAATTTAGAAAAAAGACACCAACCATTCTTTCTTAACCATCTTTTAGATCTGAACTAGAAATACGTTTTAGAACAATGTAGTATTTTTTTTCAACGGGAGGTTAAGGTTTTCAGGGTCTTCACAATTAAAGTGGTTTTCAAATGATCAATTCCCTATATATCTATATCTATATATATAATAAAAGAAAAGTTTTTGGCACCACATTTGTCATGTGGCACCATCACATTCATCCTTAACAATTTTTCCCGCCAATAAACATTCACAAGCGGATCTTCTAATTTTGGATATATATATCCACTATTTATTTATTGTAGCGGATCTTCTAATTTTGAATATATATATATCCACTATTTATTTATTATCTTGTAAATTATTTAATAACCAATTATTTAATTACTTAATTTAATATATTATATAGTTTTTTAAGTTATATCTATCGATACTCTATACTATATAATAAAAAAAAGTTTGGTCATAGTTTAATTAATAAAAAAAGAAACTTGACGTCATCACAAAATTTTGAATTAACCCGTATAACACATGGGGATAAAAAACTAGTATATATATATACATATATATATATATATATATATATATATATATATATATATATATGGTAAGTGTAATATCTAGATATTCATGTCTAGGTAACTACGTATCTTAATATGTTTACCTATGTGTTTTATTATGAATACATGTTAGGAAATGATATTATATGAATAAACGCGTGTTTATATGTTAAAAACGATTAACGAGTTTAGAAATGGTAAAACATGAATAATTACGTGTTTTAATTGAAGATATACATGCAAATATGTGTTTAAATGATAAACAAATGAATCCTAAGTATTTCAAGGCTTAGAATATAGTAAAAATAGTCCTAACATGATTCATAACATGAAATGGTAAGTATACTAAAGTATGAGGGGCTAAAACATAATTTAGCAATAATAAATAAATAAATATATATAAGTATATATATATATATACATATATTATCGAATGAATCCCGAATCTTAGAAACATTATAAAATGTTAGAAATATGTTCCATAATATTTTGGTACATTAAATGATAAAACTATAGAAGTTCGAGGGCCTAGAATGCTATTAATAGAAGTTTAGGTGCTAAAATGGAAAAATGTCAAAATCTGGTCGGACAAGGGGGCTCGCGTACCGCGAGTCTTGTCCCATAAACCTCCGCGACCCGCGAGGGGTCGTCTGCACCAGAACCCTACCTGGTTCATTTTTCTCCACGTATACGGACTTGCAGCTTACGTTTTGCCCTCCTACGCGTTGATTCTTGGTCGTGAGTCACCACAGGACGTGTAAGGATGTTGGGACGCATCGTATACTATAAATACAGACCTCAATTCGTTCGAACCCAGAAACTTCGTCAATCAAATTCGCACTAACGGTGAGGAGTTAAAGTCCAAAATTCTATAGCTGAGCTACCCTAGGTATGATCTAGAATAACGTCTTTCAGTTTTTGTAAATTCGATTTCTAAGTATGATTTCTAAAAATGTGTTAAAATTAGGGTTCTTGAGCTTGTTTTGTCAAAATTGGGTGATCGGGTGGGAATTAAGGTCTGATTTATGTAGGTAATCCTAAAATAATGTATTTTAGGAAATCCCTAAGTTTATTTCACAATAGGAAAAGTTTTGGTAAATGTTTTGTTAACGGGTCAAAATTAGGGTTACGTAACGTTGTTCTGCCCAAATTGACTAAACGATTTTGAATTAAGCTTTGATATTTTAAAGGATATTATAAAATGTTATAATGGATAATACCCTAAGTTGTTTTCGAATAAAAATGAGTTTTGATAATAAAACGAGAAATACATGAAATTAGGACTTTTAAATAAGATTATTTAATATAAAATAATTAGGAGGGTATGGGGACTTAATTTTGATATACTAACATGTTTATATATATATATTAAATATATATGAATTTAAAATGGACAAATAATGAAGTATTGAAAATACCGAGTTAATCGGATATTAGAAGTTCGTGCGGACCGGAAGAGTATGCGCCTGTACACTAGGGTTTCTAGCAAAGCGGGTGTGTCGCATAAATCCCAAATGGGGCCTGGCATACCTCGCTGGGCGATCCCGATGTGAGCGTCTACTTATAGGAATGCACGTCTCCATATTATCCATAAAAGAGGATATTATGCCTTTAGGGGCATTTTGGTCATTTTGACCTTTAAAACAAATAAGCTTAATAATTACATATTATTAAGGTTATAAAGCGTTAAAATAAACATAGGGAGTGTTTATTATATAAAACCTTGCGTTAACGCTATACAATACGTAATTAGGTTTAATCAGAAGAGATAACGGAGGTTCTATCTGAAATTACTACCTAAGAGAATAAGGTGAGTTCTACGAGCCCATTTTTAAATGTTTTAAATGTTTTAATGTTTTCGGGTTGATATACATGCAATGTTATTACTTGAAAAATATTTGAGTTAAATGCTTTACGTGTTTTGTGTTAATGCACATACAGGGAATGCTTTAATGCCTATAATTGTTTTAAAGTGTTATTACATGTTATAAACTCTTTTCGGGAAGGTTATAATGAACGGGTAATAAAGAAGTTAAACTTTTGAAGTAAAGTTTAAAAAGGAGGAAAATAAGTTTTGAAGAATTGAATTGTTTTCAAAAGGATTATAATACATGATTATTATAAAGATAAATCTTTTTAAAGGTTTTGAGAAAGGTTTTAAAGAATGTTTTAATCTAAGCAAATATTGTCTTAAGGAGGGTTGAGGGAAATTGTACAATTCAAGTAGTGGATGAAAATCCACTAGAGTAGCGACGGTTACCAGGAGGTCGGGACGCAACGACCAACCAAATGGACTAAGCTTAGTCCATTAGATAGTGCTTAGTAAGAAGAGGTTTTGCTTATAATGTTTCGTATGACTCTTTAATATGAAATGATTATTTGCACAGTAGATGGGTCCCAGAGGCCCTAGGTATTTTTTGTTGATACATGGTTCTAGATCGTCATGTGAAGTATCGAATACAAGATGAAACATACAAGATTGTTGAGGTCTGAACTCAGACCGAACCTGGAGTTCGGACAGGGCCGAACAGGTCCGAACCTGAGGTTCGGACCAGTGGGTTTTAACTAGTATATATATATCTATTACTATATATAATACATATTGGTCTCGAGGGTATTTTCGTCATGAAAAATGCTGAATCCTTAAGACGCGTACAAAGGTTAATGCAATGAGTACAAGTGTTTTAAGCATCAAAATTAAAGTACCATTCATACCCAAATAACCCCCATTCAAAAAAAGTGAGGTCAAATTAGGAATTAACCTAATTGCTTTTATTTGCATATATTCCTCCTTACACACGCTTCCATCTAACAGCCACTAAGAACCAGACGCCGCCCCTCTTCAGCCGTCTCTCCCTCTCGATTGGGCATCTCCAACCGTCTCCACCTCGATATCCCTCTTCAGTTATGGATTACCACGCCTTCTCCATCTCTATATCCCTGTTGAGAATCCCTATCGCAAACAAAGTTTTGAAATTCAAATGCTCTCTCTCAAAGCCCCTTTCTGATTATCTCTCTTAAAGTCGTCCTCTCTTTCTCTCGAGGATTCTAATCTGAAGCCGATTAAAGCAAGCCGATCGCTGAGGGCGGTGGTCTTTTAGCAGTTGCAGCTCAATCTTCTCCATGCCAAACTCATACAATACTTGATTTGATGAATCGTTTCTGATTTATCTTCATTACTTATTATCATCAGTTCAAGTTCAAGCCTGCGTGCTTCAATCCAACAATTTCAGGTATGAGAGTTTAGATTCAGCTTCGCTTTTAGGGTTTTTTTCACAAGTTTTCGAGAGTTTAGATTCAGTTTCGCATTTCTGGGTTCTTTATTTTATCGGTTTCTCAATTGAGTTCCTCATATTTGATTTCTTATAACCTCCGTAATTTCAGCCTGTATTGGGTATCAGTTTTAAGGGGCTGTGCATATCACTTATTGGGATTTTCACTTCACTGGTATGTTTTACTGTTTTTTCTCTCCTGTACTCAAAGTCTTTATGAGTTACCTTTGAGCTTAATTGAATGCCTATGGTATTTTTAAGGTTTGTGTTCTTTAAGCATTCTTTCTTGTTTTTCTTATTTCTTAGTTTTTGGTTGCACACTCATGTTATATGAAATAGGGTTAAATTTCCAGGATAACTGGTACATAAGGAATCACACTGTAAGTGTTTGGGTTTTCTTTGATTGCTGTTCAACTTGATTTATTTTTATGGATTCACTTCCTGTTTCAGTTTGGTTAATTTGCTAAAAGATTTATTTAGAATGCATCTAAAATTTTATTGATCAGAATGATGCATGTAGTGTATTCTTTGAACTTGATAAATAACATAATGTGTAAAAGATTTACACGTGGAAACATGTTGGTGATTGTTTTCCTTTTTTAAAATCTGAATGTAAGGCTTTCGATTGGTTTTACAACATTTGTGGTCTCTGATCAGATTAGCCAACTAAGATTGCTTGCATTATCTGCTATCAGTTTATGGTATAGTTAGCTTATTTGTTGTCTTATTGGTTTGGTGAGTACCTGTTTCTCAACGTTTACGGATGGAAGTTATGAAAATTCAGTATATTTAAGATAAGATTAAGAGTTCTTTTGTTATTTTATAAGCCTGCTAAGTACCTGTTGTTGCACATTTATACATAGGAAGGAGGTAAATGCCTTAAATTTTCTGTTGGTAGTATAATTGACTTTCCCTATTGACAGCCAACTGACTTTTTATATCTGTAGTGTTATGTGTTTTAGTGACTTTGCCATTATTGATCTCCATTACTTTGATTTCTCTTTGAGATATTTAGAAGATTTTTGTATAAAAGTATTATGTCCTACATGATTCTCGCGGTCTAAGTGTTTTACTGTTTTATCATTTTTGTCACAGTTTGTCATACGTTTTTAATTGTATTTTGATATCTTATGTATGCAGTTTTCGCGAGCTCTTGCTATAGACGTTGTTGTCTGTGGAAAGATCTTTTTGAAGGTTAGTTTCTTTATCTTGATTACTATATTTGTTAGTCTCATTATTGACAATTTCTTATTCTCTGACCCACACGCGTGTTGCGATGGGCAACCGATTCATAACATAAGTAACATTTTATAACCACATTATATGTTACACAGAAAGTATTAGGGATTAGCCACAAGCAGAGACCTTATATCAAATTGAGCTTGCAAGTACACACATTGTGATTGAGGGATGTCAGGTTAGGAAAAAGTTGTTAGTTATAATTATGTCTGTTGGTTTTGAACTAATATTGACTGAGAAAAAAAGTAAACATTAGGATATCTCCCGAGGATAACTCTTATGTTGGATCAAACAAATAGGTTGGTAACAGTAATTGGCACCTTCTAACAGCTGGGGCAAGCCTTTTATCTGATTCTATTATAATTGTCTGTAGAGATGTACTATATACATTCCATTAGCCCCACGTTTCCATATGTTGGTATGCTTTCTTTTCTAATTAGATCATTTTTTCTCATCCAACATTGAAAGCTGGTTGTGAACTGTTCCTATAATCACAATTAGTTGCATTGGACTACAATGATCTTTTGTTTTACCAATTGAATGTGAAACTCGGGAGAGATGGTACACATGTGACGTATATGATTACATGAACAAATCTGTTTATGACTATAAGCTGACTGTTTCTTATACGGTGTTTATGTATGCATTAAAAATACACTTACGGAGACTTTCAACCCGTTTTCTTTTTAGTAAATGGCTCAAAATTTCTACACTTTTTTGTTTGTAGAAAATATGTTCTCTTCATTAAACTATATGTTGATAATTCTTCAATTTGCTTATTTTGTTTCCATTTTTCTGTTCTGCAGCATCTTACAATGCCCCACATTGTGGACCACTTGGGGTTGGTGGAAAGTTTCAAAACAACGCTTTCAAAACAATAAGGTTACTAACCTCCGAACTATTTGCTCTATTTCACATTCTTCCAATCATGTTAATTTTAATATTCGATAAGTGCTGATTTTAATATTCGACCATGTGAGCTCTTAATAAAAAGGCAACATTTTTAACTTCCTCCTAACTTGGGTGCTCAAAATAACCTAGATTCTTTAGTTGGAATTCTAATTATGGTTTGCCCACCGGGCTAGCAAAAGTTTTCACCAGAGGTGGTCAGATGCGCAGGTTGGACTATGACGTGGTGAGTAATGGTTCTAAATGTATTTTGTTTTAAAATGAGCACCTTTTTGTATGTACAAAATAAAGTGTCTCAGGATCAACAGATATTGACCCGGTCAAGGCACGGGAAAATTTATAGGTAAGCACATAATTCTTTATTATGTCACTTGTACGTCTATTCCAGCTACTAATCTATAAAACGTGATTGCCATCAGATCAATAATAGGAAAAAATTTTAAAATTTGAAACATAATAGATGAACTATAATTATGAGTATTTTCATGATTCCTACATAATAGAGCAAACGAATTAGACTTTTTATTAAAAAAAGATGAAAATTAATACAAATCATGTTTCGAACAAATACAATTAAGAACATAAAACAACTGTTTTATATTCTTTTCCCCAATTATTATTGAATGGAATGTACTTGCTTTGCAGGTGATTGCTAGAATCAACACAAAACATTCCTCATATGTATATGACTATATGTAACCATAGGCCTTAAGAGTTTCTATACAGTTAGTTTTAAAACATTAACATATTGGTGATTAATTTTATTTATAGTTTTTTACATATGTTATACCAGCTCCTCTTCTGTCTTTTAGAGTTGAGGTTAAAGGTATAATTTAAATCTGTTCTTTCTTAAAATTACCTTTTTTCTAGCATCAGAGACGCTTAGTAAAGCACTGTTTTTCTTCCTATGCAGATAAATTTGGTGTCAAAGTGTCTTTAAATGACATTGTTATAAAAATGTGATAAAGTTCTTTGATAGCTTGCAGGTGTATACAGGGGGGTTGGGGGGTAGTGGGTCGAAATTGATTTGTTTAATGGGGGTTGGATGTTGGAAAATGGTTGGTTTAGAACTCTTGACAAGAACTTTTGGTTGCATAAAATCTATCTTGATTATAACTTGATGCCACTTCAATATATCATGCAGATACATACAACACGCCATCAGTGAAGCTCAATCACGGAAGGATTTTTGGAATATTTATGGAATCTTCAATTCTTGTACCATATATCAAAGAAAAGTGGCGTGAAAATTAATCATATCTTTTGGATATGGCTACTGCTTTTTGAGTTAGCTATACAACTTATGGGTTGTAATTTACTATTTTTTTGAGATAGGTATACAAGTTATGGGCAATATTGTTCTTAGTTTTTAGTAGAGTTTTATTAAGATTATGTTATTGACGATCTGGACATGTATTGCTTTCTTTTTGTTTCTATATTTTGTTGGTCGTTTTTAATATGGTATAAATCATGGTTATGTTTTTGTCAAATGTTGATGTTTAACTCAACTTTAGTTGTAGTTTTTTTTAGTTTTAGTTAGTTGCATATCTATCTATGTTTATTTTGGTTAAATTGGTAGCTTATATAGCTTTGAATACAATTTAAATAGATTTATTAATTAGGGAATAATCTTCACGTCTGTATGAGCTCTATTTTCCCTTTGTTAAATAAAAGAAGTATCCGAAGGTTATAGGAAGCCTTGACCGCTGAACCATCTCGAACTAACATCGGATGAAAATTTAATACACAAAACATTTTCTTAAAAGTATCTTACGATATGCTTCAAATACAAATGCTATAAAAGTATCTTAAATAATTTTGAATTTGAGTTTTCAAGGTTGACCAAGAGAGTAAAACTTATCCTTGTGATTTACTGATTTGGAATCTTTTAAGAGACATGAAAGGTGCAAAGTAGAAATGTCATCGCACTGCCACAACTCGCGAACAAAGGATGAATAATACGCTATAAACTGTCGTCGTCGCAACGCGCGGGCACAGAAAACGAATACCGCTTTGTAAATTGTCGCCGCACCGCATCACAGTAACATAAATGAATACGACGTTGTAAATTGTCGTCGTCTCCGAATGCGCGAACATAAACAAATAACGCGTTATAAATGGTCATCCGCCGTTTACAACGAATACCTCGATGTAAATCGTCGTGCCGCCATAACAAGCGAACAAATGACGAATAACGCGCTATAAATTGTGACCAATATATATTTCAATTCGAGTGGTCACAGTTAGATAACGAATACCTCGATGTAAATTATCGTGCCGCCATAACAAGCGAACAAATGACGAATAACGCGCTATAAATTGTGACCAATATATATTTCAATATATATTTTCAATTCGAGTGTTTGCTATTTGTTTGAGTTCTAAAAAACGAATACCTCGATGTAAATTATCGTGCCGCCATAACAAGCGAACAAATAAACAAATAACGTGTTGTAGTTTGTTGTGCCGCTGCAACGCGTGAACAGAAGACGAATAACACGCTATACACTGTCGCCGCCGCAACGCGCGGGCACACGGCTAGTATATATATATATATATATATATATATATATATATATATATATATATATATATATATTGTGTTGTATTCAGTAAGGATCTTAGAGCTTCCGAGTCATATCTTCTCTGTGTACTATGTGGTTCTCTCAGTGGTTAATACAAGTCTTTTGTACTTACTCTTTGTGTTCTAGCTCATATAACATTGAATTCATAACGATTAAGTAGACGATCCACACGCTCAAGCAATTTCAAGTGGTATCAAAGCATTTGGTTTGTTCTACTGGTCGGAAATCTCTGTTTTTCGTAGCTTTGACTCAAAATTCACGATTTTGTGAAAATGAGTTGTATTTTTAGTTCGTTTGATCTTCTCGAGTGTGCTTCACGTCAAAAATTCATTTCTAATTCGTTTCTATCGAGTTTGCTTGAATTCCTGTCGAAAACTCCAGTAAAAAACACTAAAAATCAAGAAAATGGTGTCGAGTGAGCTTGGTCTCGTCTGAGGTTCGGACAACTTCGGAGTAACCGCTCCAAACTCAAGGTTCAGACAGAGTTCGGTCGTATTCCTGGTTCGGTGAGAGTTCGGTGAGGTTCGGTGAGAGTTCGGGGCTTGTTCGGTAACAGTTCGGACAGAGTTCGGTACTAGATTGGTCCAAGTTGGTTTGACTCTTCCGAAGGTCAAGTTTGGAGGGAGTTCGGTGGTTTGGAACTTGGATTTAGTTCGGAGATAGTTCTGAGTAGGTTCGGAGAAGGTTCAGAGTAAACAGTAACCAGATTTTTCGAAATATCCGATTTTCAAGTGTTTGCGGCTATTCAAAATTCGGTTCAGACTACGATGCAAACGATGATGAACTATGATAATGAAATTGGAACAAGTCAGATAGTTCCTAAATTGCTCAAATTGGAAGATTATCATAGTTGGATTACATTGAAGCATATGTTTCTGCAAATGATATTGATATGTGGTTATCATATTCTGAGTCATATGTTTATCCTAAAGGTGAAGATGGGGAACCAGTTCTTCAAAGAAAGCTTTCAGTAGAACAAAATAAAGCGTATCAAGCTGAAAAGAAGGCATATGGTACTTTAACAATGGCATTGCCTACAAATTTATTACATCAATTCTCAAGTACCTACACAACAAAGAGTTTGTGGGATGCTTTAGAAAAGCGATGTGAAGGCAATGACCAATATAAGAAAAGTCGACAAAAGGTGTTGAAAAATGAATTTGATAGTTTCAAGCATTATCAAAATGAATCGATTCCAAATCTGATTGCAAGATTTGCTCATTTAATGAGTGAAATGAAGTTAGTGAATCTTACAAAAGATGAAGCTGAAAAGAAAGAAAAGATTTTGGAAGCTTTACCAGAGAAATGGGAAAATTATATGATGATGGTCAATCATGATAAAAATTTTTCAAAATTGTCATTTAATGATCTGATTCAAAGAATCCAAGCCAAGGATATGGAGTTAAAGGTGATTAAGTCACTGCCTGAGCAAGTTCAAAATCCTGCAGTGTATTATGGTAACAATGATTCAACTCTGAATGCTGGAAAATCTAATATTCTTAGTTCTGCACTTCCTACAGCATTTCTGGCAAACTCCAATTTATTCTTCTGTCGGTTGTATGGTTTCGATTCCTAGTTCTTCGACTCAAAGTGCATTGTCTGTTCAAACTATCGATGATTATAATGCGTTGATGTATGCATTAGTTTCTTCATATTTTGGTGTTATCACTGGTGCTGTGAGTAATGCTGAATTGGAAAATGAAGATTACGATCAAATTGATTATGATCATTTGGAGGAAATGGATCTGAATTGGCAGTATGCTATGTTGGTTCGAAGAACGAAGACATTTTTCAATAGAACTGGTAAGAAGAATGTCCAAATTCTGCAGATAATAAATTGAAACCTGGTCAACATGCACATTTAGTTTTTCATCCATCAAATGAAGCTGATAAGGTTGAGAAGAAATCTGTTACTTTTGCTAATAATCTGACAGAAACATTTTGGCATCCAGATGAATTTGCCTGTAATGCAGATTCAGCAGCTAAAAAGAATCATGCTCCATTTAGCATTGCATTGACTGCTCGTCGTGATGATGATGACAGTTTGTTGACTGATTCTTATTCTTATTCAAGTGAATCCTTGGTACAAGAAGGTTTACCAAAAGTTGCTGATAGTTTAAAGGTTGAAGAATCTAAATGTTTTACATGTGTAAAATTACATAAGGAGATTAAATGGTTTGAGCAGCGTTTTAAAACATCAATTGAAGAAATTGTTGTGCTCAAGAAGGAGTTGGAAGATTTTCAAAAGAAGTATTATGAGTTGTTTCATGTTCATGAAGATGCTTTGAAGGAAAAGGCTCAATTGGCTGAGGAATGTGAGAAGGCCAAAGCTGAAGCTTTAGACGCAGCTCAAGATTTTGAGAATTTATTTGAGAAAAGTTATCCAGTTCAAAAAAAGTATGAGGAAGCTACTGCTCTTATTGCTAAAACTGTTGTTACTGTTGAAAAGCTACAAAACAAGATTTCTATGCTTCAAGATGAGAATACTCTTTATCGTGATAAGAATGAGGTATTGACTAAAGATGTTGAAATTTATAAGCAAAAGAGAGAAAATGTGCTTGAAGAATTATTTCCTGAATGTGAGATCCGAAAGCTACAAACTTATGAATATGATGATCTTAATGCAAAATTCATCAAGTCACAGAAAGAGGTGTTTGAAGCTCAACAGAAGATTAATGATTTGAAATTGGAAATTTTGGAGTTGAAGAGGCAAGTGAAGACCTGCAGTTTGTCACCGACATTGCTAAACTTCTTATACAAGCAGGATCAGAGTACGGAGAGTTCTAAGAAGGAGGATGTTCACTTGGTTCCTCAACCAGTGGATTTAATTGAAGTTACTTCAGCTCCGCTTGATCCTAAAGCTAAAGTGCATGATTATTCAAAATTTGTTATTCTACCCAAGAAAAACAAGTCTAAGTCTAAGAAGAAGGAAAAGCCTTTGGGTGAAGCTCCAAAATTTATTTCAAAGTCTGTTTTATTGGAAAATGAAAATGTGTTTGATAAGGTTGCTTCAAGTTCTTTATCTTCCACTAAAGAAGAAAAAGTTTTGACTGAGAAGAACAACTTGAAAGATATCAAAGCCAAATTTACTAGCGAAGCTAAGGCAAGAGAAGCTTCGGGTTCTTCTTCCAATTCTTCAAAGAATCAAGGATTCAAACACAAAGGTTTGGGTTACGAAGTAAAGGAAGAACCGGTTCCAATTAAGAAACCAGTGAACGCTGGAAAATTCCTAAAGCAAAAGTTGCAAAGAAATCACTGTCTCAGCAAGAATTTTCTTATTATTCTGGAAGGTCATCATCTTTAAGGAGTCCATCCCCTAGGTATGACTCTTCTGGTGATTTCTTTGATAACTTTGATTCTGATCATTCATCTGGTTTTCAAAAATCAAAACAATTTTCAAACATTTTTAGAGAGAGACTTTGTTATGCATGTCGTCAACCTGGACATCTTGCTGCTGATTGTCCGATGACTGCATATATCCACAACACTGCCAAATATGTGGATAACAAAGGTCAAGTTTTTTATGAACCGTGGTCCCCAAAAGTCAGATCAACCCGTAAGTCGTCTTGGTCTAAACCGAGTACGTCGGTTGAATTTGATTCTGGTTCTGATCAAAAATTAAAAGTTTTACAAATTTGGAAACCAAAAGTTATTTCCAAGGCCAACGATGACTATGTGGAAGACACCGGGGGATCCAACGCTATTAAATCGGGTCGATCCCAGAGCAACTAATCTTTTCTTTGGTGTCAAACAGGTATTTCAGGAAGACCTTTCGGTGATTGAAAATTGCTAATTGCGGAATATCTGTGATAATTTAAAACTAAATTTCAAAATCAAATTTTGTTTTCAAAATGCTAAACTGAACGTATTCGTGTTGGTTGATCAATTTCTTGTTTTTGTTTTACCTCCGTCTCATTCTGAGGGGGAGTTTGTTTTTTACAACAATTCAAAAATAGTGTGTTGTTTTTCAAGTTGTAAAAATGAAAATCTATAAATAGAGTTGTCATTTTTAGGGGGAGAAATTTGGAAAAGACAAAAACATTGAAAAATGCAAAAAGCCAAAAACATTGAAAAATGAGAAATTGTATCCGACATGTTTGAGAAATGATGGTACATTGGCTGACATTGTCTGACTCATGGATAAAGTATATGAAAAAGCCATAAGACCATTTGATCGATGTGTAAGATAGGCTCGGCAAGTCAGAAAGTATACGAATGTGATATACACTAAATCTGATGCTTGACCTAGTGGACGACATCTTGATGCGTATCTCAAGATATATCAAGAAAAAGATATGTAAAAATAAAATGAGAAGTCATTGTGTATACATGTGTTCATTTTGCAAAGATTTATACTTGTTTGATTTTCTTTATTTTGTCAAACGATCGAACTTTCTCTGCGTGTCCACAAGACCGACCTGATCGTTGTTGTTTGACGTTCTGCTTTATTTTCTTTGGTGTTTCGTATAACTCATCGGACTTTCTCTGCGTGTACGGGAGTACCGACCTGATTGTTGTTGAGTTATACAATTTCAACTTGTTTTATTTTCTTATTTTGTTAAATCTGAGGCCTTATCTGCGTATCGAAAGATCGACCTTAAGGTAGACGATTTAACATTCTTATTTCTTTTTGCATGGAACACAGTTGACTATATCATGGGTACAATCATTATGTGATTAAAATCACCAATGAAATCACAAAATGTGATAAGCCAAAGCATATCTGAGTATGTCTGATAGTGTGGGGTACACTGGTCAATGCAAAACTAATCAATACTTTAACATATCCAGATGTTATGAGTATGATTGTGCCAGAGTTTAAAGTTAGACAAATTATATCTACAATCGGCATGGCTTATGTGCTTCAATAATCGAAATTGAAGTGTAGTTCAGCATGTTATGACCAATATGATCCCAGATTGTGATCTTTCTCGCAAAAGACAAATATAGTGTCTGATTCTGTAATGTATTTACTTTACAATTTCATAAAATACCAAAAAGATTTTAGGTGTGTTTTGATATAAAGTTTCTAAAAGCCAAAAAGATTTTGTTTCTGATTTGTTTTAGATTGATCAACACGGAATACGAATTCATTTTCAAAATCAAAATATTTTGGAGTCTCGAAGAGACGTTTTGCACCAAGATTATTTATGTTGACAGGTTTCTATGTGGGAAGAGAACATCACAACTTCAAGTCTTCTGAAGATTGTTGATAAAGAGATTACACACGATGCAATATCAAGTATTCAAGATTGAACTCATCGTCAAGATCGAGAAACAGTTTGATTGAAGATACAAGATACAAGTTTTAATAGAGGAGATGATACTACACATGCCGAGGGGGAGTTTGTTGATACATGGTTCTAGATCGTCATGTGAAGTATCGAATACAAGACGAAACATACAAGATTGCTGAGGTCCGAACTCAGGCCGAACCTGGAGTTCGGACAGGGCCGAACAGGTCCGAACCTGAGGTTCGGACCAGCGGGTTTTAACTAGTAGTATATATATATATATATATATATATATATATATATATATATCTTGTATTGTATTCAGTAAGGATCTTAGAGCTTCCGAGTCATATCTTCTCTGTGTACTTTGTGGTTCTCTCAGTGGTTAATACAAGTCTTTTGTATTTACTCTTTGTGTTCTAGCTCATATAACATTGATTTCATAACTGTCACACCCCCAATTAACCACTAACGGAGTTTATACCGTTAAGGGGCGCGACTAGACCAGGACCACAACCATTAGTTACAAATACTAAACGAATCAGAGTAAAGTCCAACGTTCATAAATAAAAACAGTTTCAAAAGATACGCAGCGGAAAAATATTTGTCTTAGCACTAACCACGTGCTTTACATAAACAAATCATTGTATATAAATTCCCAAGTTAAGTTTAATAAAATCTAAGTCTTCACGTGCCATGCCAACCTTCAGCGGATACTCTTCAATGATCTGCAAAAGTGAAAACCACACAAGTGTCAACCTAACGGTTGGTGAGTTCACGGTGGGCATGACATGCATTGGCCCGGTCTCAATAATCGTATGTATCAACATATATAAGTAGTATGGTTTTGCAAAACATTGCCAAGAGTTTGATTACTGAATATGCACTAGTTAAGTAAAAGTTAAAGCAGTCAACCGATATCGCGGGTAGCTAATCCGGTTTCCATGCACTAAGGAAGTCGTACTAGGGCTGAAAGCTGACGTAACAGAGTTCGGCAATAGCCGATGGTTGGTACCTCCAGTTGTGTCCCACACAACTAAACACAGGCTGATATTGCACTCCGTTCGGCCCCCGGCCGGTTGGCTACACAATAGTGTACCGCGGAGCAGGGTTTGTCAAACCCTCAGTAGATCTACCCAACATCCCCTCGCTTTCCAGATCATCAGTACTAAGTTGAGGATTTCAAGTTTTAAAGCATTCCTTAGAAATCATGTGATATCATTTGGTTTAGACTTTAACCTACACTAGTCATATTTAAAATGTTTATTCTGGATTTCATCCGAAATCCCAAAAAGAGTTTAAGTGTCACAAAAGTTGTTTCCGGGTTTCAATCGGAACCCCAAGGATGGACAGTTGCAAGTGCTCCCCATAAAACACTCCAACTTCCATAACAAGTATCTCGTTTGGCAATACCTCAAATTGTCAGCGTTGTTTTCTGTTTAGTATGTTCGTTGTGACCCAAACGGGCTCACAAGTAAAGGGTTTGTGAAACTCACCTTAGGTTGCTCAGCTACACTTGTTAATCCAATTTATGTTTGCTAACGAAGACCTAGTAATCACATTAAGGTCTTAGGTGTTAGGTTGTGTCTCAACTTTAACTTAACGTCACTATGGCCCATAACATAGCACGTTGCAACTAAGACTCGACATACCGACACACGATACCGATGGTTGATCATAAACAAGGGTTCACATATTACAGAAATCAAACATCTATCATCATAGCATAATCATGTAAGTCGTGGCATAATATTCAAGCAAATTGCACAAGTTTGGTTTTCAGGTCAGGTCTTAGTTTCGCTAGCACAGTTTCGCTAGGCTGTTTCGCTGGGTGCACGGGCAGCACTTTCGCTAGGCAATGCCCGGTGACACAGTTTCGCTAGGCTAGTTTCGCCCGAAACTGCTGACGCAGTTTCGCTAGCCTAGTTTCGCAGGGAAACTGGTTTGAACTTTCGTTCAGGTATTTCACTCGGTAGTTTCGTTCGAGCAGGTCTGGTCAGTTTCGCTAGCGACACTATAGTTTCGCTCGGCAGTGTCGCTGAATGAAGGCCTAATTTCGCCACATAGTTTCGCCCAGAGAACACTCAGTTTCGCTGGTCGCGAAAAACATACGGATTTGCCTAAAAATCAACCTAACGGCTTCTGATCTTACATGCAATTCATTATTTAGCATACATAGGCATTTACCAACATAAATCAAGCAACTTTAACACGTTTAACATGCAGTTTCATCATCAAATCACCAAAATAAGTTCAAAACCCTAAAATGACCAAAATGATCTAGATCCCTAACATGGTTGGATTCTAAACGTAAAGTCATCAACTTTATGATAGATCTAGCATCCTAAAGCATATTTACAGAAGATCAAGCAATATCATGAAGGTTTGGTCATGCTTTTTAAGAAAAACACATATAAAACACAAAATGGAGGTTTTTGGGACTCACGGTTCGATCTCCTAGCTTGGTAGATGATGGTTTGGGGCTGAGATCTCGACAACTCGGTGTGAACCTCGACTGACCAGAATCTCCAGGAGAAAAGAGTGTGTGTGTGTTTGTTGTGAAATGAGGCAAATGAGGCTACTAGGGTTTATTAAGTTTATTTATATCAGAGGCTAGTTTCGCTGGCAGTTTCGCTGGCCAGGCGAAACTAGCTCTGGTCACGAGTTAACGGGTAGCTTAACTGGCTACCGGGCGACACTATAGTTTCGCCCGTTAATTTCGCTGGCTACCAAAACAGGTCAATTTTCACATAATCAAGTATTTACAATTAATCGCGATATTCACAATATTAAATCATGCATTTAAATCATATTGCACATAACGACAACAATAAATGAACACATAGCACATATGGGCGGGTTCGGTGATCAACCAAAGGACGTGGACGCATTCGGCCTAGTTAAGCATTAGTTACTAAGTTAACACTTATAACGTAACTAACGGATATTGTCTAACGGAAGTTAACCTTGAAATTCCCGGATGTCACATCATCCCCTTGAAATTGGAATTTTCGTCCCGAAAATTATTCTTGTGTCGTAGCACTCGCAGTCTCGGCTGTCGTCGCTGGGGAAAGAAAACAAAAGTTTTAGGGTTGCCACATCCTCCTCCTGTTAAAGGAATTTTGGTCCCCAAAATTAAATCATACCTTGAGTTTCTGTGGATGTTTGCTCGAACAGGTGAGGATACTTTTTCTTCATCTGATCCTCTCGTTCCCACGTATATTCTGGTCCACGCTTTGAGTTCCATCGCACCTTGACGATCGGAATCTTGCTACGTTTGAGGGTCTTCTCCTCGCGTCCCATGATTTCTACCGGTTGCTCGATGAATCTTAGATGTTCATCAATTACCAATTCCTCCAAAGGAATTATTTCTGTTTCTTCAGCCAGGCATTTCTTGAGATTAGACACGTGAAACACGTTGTGAACTCCATCGAGTTCGGCTGGGAGTTTCAATCGGTAGGCTACCGGGCCTACTTCCCCAATAATTTCAAACAGACCGATGTAGCGAGGATTCAGCTTTCCACGCTTTCCGAAGCGTATTACTCCTTTCCAAGGAGATACCTTCAATAATACTTTGTCACCTACTTCGAACTTTAGAGGTTTACGGCGCTTGTCGGCATAGCTCTTCTGTCTATCTCGTGCTGCAGCTATCCGCTTTCTGATTTGGATTATGCGTTCAGTCGTGTCGTGAATGATCTCTGGTCCAGTGAGTCCTTTCTCACCTGTTTCGGCCCAACATACGGGCGATCTGCATTTTCTGACATATAGTGCTTCAAATGGCGCTGCACCGATGCTTGAATGATAGCTGTTATTGTAGGAGAACTCCACCAACGGAAGGTGAGCTTCCCAGTCTTTTCCGAAGTCGAGAACACAAGCTCGGAGCATATCTTCTAATGTTTGAATGGTTCTTTCCGTCTGACCATCGGTCTGCGGGTGATAAGCTGTGCTCATATCAAGTCTGGTCCCCAATGCTTCTTGCATAGATTGCCATAGTCGTGAAGTGAATCGTGGATCTCGATCGGAGATAATAGTCTTAGGCACTCCATGACGCGCCACAATTCGGTCGATGTACAGCTTCGTTAGCCTATCCATGTTGTCGTTTTCCTTCATTGGGATAAAATGTGCGGATTTGGTTAAGCGATCAATGATAACCCAAATCGCATCTGGTCGATTCGATCGATGAGGTAATCCCGTTACAAAATCCATGGAGATATCCTCCCATTTCCATTCTGGGATCTTTGGTTGTTGTAGTAGTCCCGAAGGCTTTTGGTACTCGATCTTTACCCTTGAGCACGTTAAACACTTAGCCACATATCGCGCGATGTCGGCTTTCATATTTGGCCACCAATACAGGTTCTTTAAGTCTTGGTACATCTTATCTGATCCTGGATGTACCGAATACCTCGACTTGTGAGCCTCGTCCATCACGAGCTCACGGAGATTTCCCAGTAGAGGGATCCAAATCCTGTCGTTGTAATACCGGAGTCCATCAGACTTAATTTCAGAATTTCCATCTACCCCTCGCAGCGCTTCAGCTGCGATGTTTTCTACTTTCAGAGCCTCTCTTTGGGCATCGCGGATTCGATCCGGCAGTCCCGAATGAATGGTAAGTTGCAGCGCTCGTACCCTTCGAGGCTTTTCATATTCCTTTCTGCTCAAGGCGTCAGCCACAACATTGGCTTTTCCCGGGTGATACTTGATTGCCAAATCATAATCATTCAGTAGCTCGACCCACCGTCGTTGCCGCATGTTGAGATCCTTCTGATCAAAGATGTGCTGTAAGCTTTTGTGGTCAGTAAATATCGTGCACTTTGTTCCATAGAGGTAATGTCTCCAAATCTTGAGTGCATGAACAACAGCTCCCATCTCTAAATCATGTGTTGTATAATTCTTCTCAGTATCCTTCAGTTGCCTGGACCCATAGGCAATCACTTTGTCCCGTTGCATCAACACGCAACCGAGTCCTTGGATAGATGCATCGCAATAAACCACAAAGTCGTCAACCCCATCAGGTAACGAGAGAATTGGAGCAGAACATAACATGTCTTTGAGAGTTTGAAAGGCGCGTTCCTCTTTTTCACCCCACCTATACTGCACTCCTTTGTGCGTCAAAGCCGTTAAGGGTTGAGCCAATTGAGAAAAACCCTTGATAAACCTTCGGTAGTATCCGGCAAGTCCCAAAAATTGTCGGATTTCGGTCGGCGCTCTAGGTGTAGACCAATTCTTGATAGCTTCTACTTTAGACGGGTCGACATGGATTCCTTCTTGATTAACAATGTGTCCAAGAAACTGGACTTCGCGAATCCAAAAGTCGCACTTTGAAAATTTGGCGTAGAGTTGTTCCTTACGAAGTAATTCCAAGATAAGACGCAGATGATTCTCGTGTTCTTCCTTCGTTTTGGAGTAGATCAAAATATCATCAATGAAGACTATTACAAACTTGTCGAGGTACGGCTTGCACACTCGATTCATCAAATCCATGAATACTGCAGGTGCATTGGTTAGCCCAAACGGCATAACCAGGAACTCGTAATGACCATACCGTGTTCTGAATGCAGTCTTAGAAATATCCTCGTCTCGAACACGAAGTTGATGGTATCCTGACCGTAGATCAATCTTTGAGAAGTAACTTGAACCTTGAAGCTGGTCGAAGAGATCGTTGATTCTAGGTAGTGGGTACCGATTCTTGATCGTGACTTTGTTAAGCTCTCGGTAGTCGATGCACATCCGGAACGTTCCATCTTTCTTCTTTACAAATAACACCGGAGCTCCCCACGGAGACGAACTTGGACGGATAAATCCCTTGTCGAGTAGCTCTTGAAGTTGTGCAGATAGTTCATTGAGTTCACTCACAGCCAAACGATACGGAGCGCGCGCAATCGGAGCGGCTCCAGGAGTTAGATCGATTCCAAACTCAACTTGTCGGAATGGAGGTAAACCAGGCAGATCTTCAGGAAATACATCTTGGAAGTCGCGGACTATCGGGTAGTCGTTGATTCTGCGCTCGGGAAGTGTCGAATCGGTGACGTTTGCAAGAATCGCGAAGTGACCTTTACGAAGGCACTTTTGGGCTTTGAGATATGAAATAATTCCGGTCACTGTTCCACCCTTTTCACCTTGGACTGTTAACACTTCTCCTCCTTCGAGTGGAATACGGACCACTTTTTCTTGACACAGGATTTCGGCTCGATTTTCAGATAACCAGTCCATTCCTACTATCACGTCAAAACTACCAATCGGGAAAGGCATAAGATCGATTCCTAACGTATGGCCAGCTAGTTCTAACTTACAATCCTTCACTATTTGAGTTGTATCATGAAGTTTACCATTCGCTAATTCTACCACATACTTAGCATCTAGGTCAATTGGTTTAGCCTTAATTAGTCTAGCAAACTTATTGGAAATAAAACTTCTTTCAGCACCAGAATCAAACCATTCAATATAAATTTACCGTTGATCACGTTGGCATCGTTGCGGGCTTCACCTTGACCCATCACAAAAGCACGACCTCTACCATTCCCGCCATTACCGTTTCCACCATTTCCGTTCCCATCATTGTTTCCCTGGTTCCCAATGTTTCCATTTCCCTGTCTGCACAATCGCGGACAATCTTTCTTCAGGTGGCCCTGCGCACCACATTCAAAACAGCCACGGGCTCCACCATTGTTGTTGTTGTTCTGGTTGTTTCCTTGCCCGTTACGGTTGTTCACATTTCCTCTGTTGTTGTTTCCCCCTTGATTCTGACCATTGTTGTTCAGCCTCTGTAAATTGGTCCAGCAGTTGTTGGCTTCATGACCCAACTTTCCACATCTCCCACGCTCTAAGCCCTTGCTACACATACCCCTGTGGTGCTTCTCACACTTGTTGCAAAACGGAGCCTTACCTTTGTAGTTTCCATTACCGCCTTGACGGTTGTTGCTCCCACTGTTGCTGCCATAATTGAAAGTGGACCTTGTGTTGTCGGGTCGCTTGTTTTGATACTGGGAGTTCGAGGATCTCCCGGATTGATTCACAGACATTGCTGGAGCTTCTTCTTCAGCCTTTCTTTTGCCACTTAAGGCGGTCTTTTCAGAGCTTCTGGCAGGTAGTGTACCCTTTTCAACCTCTTGATCAGTTAACTTGTGAGCCAGACGGATGGCTTGCTGTACGGTTACCGGGTTGCTAGCAGTTACCAGACTCTTGATTTGGGGTACGAGACCCTCCAGATAACGCTCAATGCGCTTGAACTCGGCGTCGACCATAGACGGACACAGTCCTGTGTACTCGTGGTATCATGCAGTGTACTCTTCAACCTCAGACCCAGACATTTTGGAGTTCAGAAATTCTCCTTCAAGCTTCTTGACTTGATCTCGGGGGCAATACTCCTCCATTATCAGTTCCTTGAATGCTCCCCATTCCATGTTATTAGCCGCATCATTCCCAATCATTTGAATTTCGGCGTTCCACCAGGAGAGAGCTGCTCCTTCGAATGTACCAGTGGCAAACTTCACCTTGTTCTCAGCCGGGCAGTTGCACATGGAGAAGACCTTCTCAGACTTCTCAATCCACCTGAGGAGTCCTACCGCTCCTGATTCGCCAGAGAACGTCATTGGCTTGCAGTCCATGAAAGTTTTGAAGGTACAGTGATGGACGTTTCCTGATGCAATTAATAACTCGGGTTTCAAAATTTAAACAGGTCAAAATATATATATATACCTCCTTGTGCCTTAACCGGCGAAATCAATTACCATGGGCGGCAATTGTAGCTTGCACGGCTGCCACGGCGGCTTGCACATGCTCGTTGATCATCGCTTGCAGTTGTGCAGGCGTCAGATTAATGTTGTTCCTCCCCGCTCTTCCAGACATTTTCTGGATAGTGAAAGTAGACAGTGTTCAGTCACAGTTATATCCTATACATATCCCATAATATGTATATTAGCAATTTCCCGTTATCCCTCTATTAGTCCAGAAAATTTTTGTGCATAATCGAGGCGTCGTCGAAGAATGTCGTAAGTCGTAGGTACTATCGTCGAAAGTCGGCTTTCCCATAAAAGTCACCGTCGGCGTAGTCGTCATAGCAGAAATCAGGAGGTAGCGTGTAGCATCGTTTCGTTGTCGCTTTCCCCAGAAGTAGTGCGCGTACTGTCGTTCGCGTTTCGTATTCGTGTGTGACAATTTTCCTAAGGTCTTTCCGTTAGACTACCTAGAAACGGTCTATATATATCTATACGTATATATACATATGAAGTATTTACTTACACAGCAGAGCGAGTATCCCAGGTTGGCACGTAAAAATTTTGTTTTGGGAATTTGTTTGTTTGTTTGTAACTAAGGTTTCAAGTTGCAGTTTCCAAATCGTTTTCAAAAAAATGATTCCAGTTCTCTGCAACTTATGGCTCTGATACCAATCTGTCACACCCCCAATTAACCACTAACGGAGTTTATACCGTTAAGGGGCGCGACTAGACCAGGACCACAACCATTAGTTACAAATACTAAACGAATCAGAGTAAAGTCCAACGTTCATAAATAAAAACAGTTTCAAAAGATACGCAGCGGAAAAATATTTGTCTTAGCACTAACCACGTGCTTTACATAAACAAATCATTGTATATAAATTCCCAAGTTAAGTTTAATAAAATCTAAGTCTTCACGTGCCATGCCAACCTTCAGCGGATACTCTTCAATGATCTGCAAAAGTGAAAACCACACAAGTGTCAACCTAACGGTTGGTGAGTTCACGGTGGGCATGACATGCATTGGCCCGGTCTCAATAATCGTATGTATCAACATATATAAGTAGTATGGTTTTGCAAAACATTGCCAAGAGTTTGATTACTGAATATGCACTAGTTAAGTAAAAGTTAAAGCAGTCAACCGATATCGCGGGTAGCTAATCCGGTTTCCATGCACTAAGGAAGTCGTACTAGGGCTGAAAGCTGACGTAACAGAGTTCGGCAATAGCCGATGGTTGGTACCTCCAGTTGTGTCCCACACAACTAAACACAGGCTGATATTGCACTCCGTTCGGCCCCCGGCCGGTTGGCTACACAATAGTGTACCGCGGAGCAGGGTTTGTCAAACCCTCAGTAGATCTACCCAACATCCCCTCGCTTTCCAGATCATCAGTACTAAGTTGAGGATTTCAAGTTTTAAAGCATTCCTTAGAAATCATGTGATATCATTTGGTTTAGACTTTAACCTACACTAGTCATATTTAAAATGTTTATTCTGGATTTCATCCGAAATCCCAAAAAGAGTTTAAGTGTCACAAAAGTTGTTTCCGGGTTTCAATCGGAACCCCAAGGATGGACAGTTGCAAGTGCTCCCCATAAAACACTCCAACTTCCATAACAAGTATCTCGTTTGGCAATACCTCAAATTGTCAGCGTTGTTTTCTGTTTAGTATGTTCGTTGTGACCCAAACGGGCTCACAAGTAAAGGGTTTGTGAAACTCACCTTAGGTTGCTCAGCTACACTTGTTAATCCAATTTATGTTTGCTAACGAAGACCTAGTAATCACATTAAGGTCTTAGGTGTTAGGTTGTGTCTAAACTTTAACTTAACGTCACTATGGCCCATAACATAGCACGTTGCAACTAAGACTCGACATACCGACACACGATACCGATGGTTGATCATAAACAAGGGTTCACATATTACAGAAATCAAACATGTATCATCATAGCATAATCATGTAAGTCGTGGCATAATATTCAAGCAAATTGCACAAGTTTAGTTTTCAGGTCAGGTCTTAGTTTCGCTAGCACAGTTTCGCTAGGCAGTTTCGCTGGGTGCACGGGCAGCACTTTCGTTAGGCAATGCCCGGTGACACAGTTTCGCTAGGCTAGTTTCGCCCGAAACTGCTGACGCAGTTTCGCTAGCCTAGTTTCGCAGGGAAACTGGTTTGAACTTTCGTTCAGGTATTTCGCTCGGTAGTTTCGTTCGAGCAGGTCTGGTCAGTTTCGCTAGCGACACTATAGTTTCGCTCGGCAGTGTCGCTGAATGAAGGCCTAATTTCGCCACATAGTTTCGCCTAGAGAACACTCAGTTTCGCTGGTCGCGAAAAACATACGGATTTGCCTAAAAATCAACCTAACGGCTTCTGATCTTACATGCAATTCATTATTTAGCATACATAGGCATTTACCAACATAAATCAAGCAACTTTAACACGTTTAACATGCAGTTTCATCATCAAATCACCAAAATAAGTTCAAAACCCTAAAATGACCAAAATGATCTAGATCCCTAACATGGTTGGATTCTAAACGTAAAGTCATCAACTTTATGATAGATCTAGCATCCTAAAGCATATTTACAGAAGATCAAGCAATATCATGAAGGTTTGGTCATGCTTTTTAAGAAAAACACATATAAAACACAAAATGGAGGTTTTTGGGACTCACGGTTCGATCTCCTAGCTTGGTAGATGATGGTTTGGGGCTGAGATCTCGACAACTCGGTGTGAACCTCGACTGACCAGAATCTCCAGGAGAAAAGAGTGTGTGTGTGTTTGTTGTAAAATGAGGCAAATGAGGCTACTAGGGTTTATTAAGTTTATTTATATCAGAGGCTAGTTTCGCTGGCAGTTTCGCTGGCCAGGCGAAACTAGCTCTGGTCACGAGTTAACGGGTAGCTTAACTGGCTACCGGGCGACACTATAGTTTCGCCCGTTAGTTTCGCTGGCTACCAAAACAGGTCAATTTTCACATAATCAAGTATTTACAATTAATCGCGCTATTCACAATATTAAATCATGCATTTAAATCATATTGCACATAACGACAACAATAAATGAACACATAGCACATATGGGCGGGTTCGGTGATCAACCAAAGGACGTGGACGCATTCGGCCTAGTTAAGCATTAGTTACTAAGTTAACACTTATAACGTAACTAACGGATATTGTCTAACGGAAGTTAACCTTGAAATTCCCAGATGTCACATCATCCCCTTGAAATTGGAATTTTCGTCCCGAAAATTATTCTTGTGTCGTAGCACTCGCAGTCTCGGCTATCGTCGCTGGGGAAAGAAAGCAAAAGTTTTAGGGTTGCCACAATAACGATTAAGTAGACGATTCACACGCTCAAGCAATTTCATTTTAGAGTATTAAATGATTTTTAATACTGAAGGTTTAAATGTTATGTTCGGTATAATTCTGTTATGCCTTATATCCGTTAAACGTTTATAAAGAAGGGACCGTTAGGTCCAAACTGTTTGAAGTAACCTTTCAAGGTTAAGGTAAAGTTCTAATACTTAGAACTCATCAGCGTAAGCTGATCGACCTTTTAAAGCATGTATATCAGGATCCGAGCATCAAGGGAAAGGCTCATGTTTGGGTGGAGTAGATGGGTAAGCTATTAGGAGAAGGCTATATGGGCATGCTGGCTTAAGTAATGTAGATAAATGCATATCTATTAATCGTTATCTTTTATAGTTATCGTTAACAGTTGTAGTAGTTTTATCTTACTTGTACTTGGCATTATAAAAAATAAAAATTTTAATTTTCGCGGCTTTAGTTATCTCTATTGTACCTTGTGTTCATGAGTAAATCCGAAGAGTGACCCCTTCTAGAGCCAAGTCTAGGAGTGGGCGCCACAAGTTGGTATCAGAGCCTTGGTTTAAGAGATTTAGGTACTAAAAGCAGTATCTAGACTTAAACTAGGACTCTGGAAAAACAGTAAGATAAGATAGAATGCCAGCTAGAATAGCTTGTGCCCATAATAGGACGAGGTTGCATTAGGAGCATAATAAGTAGGACCTAGGATATGTAAATCTGGTAGGTACCCAGTTGCAATTAGCTACTACCGTTAGGTATTAACCATATTTATGTATCTAGGGCACTAACTGTTATGTGGCCAAAATGTGGAAAGTAGACCGGTTTGAATTAGAATCACTGGTAGAGATAGAACGGAGAGAAATAGACACTAAGGAGGAATGTGATGAAAGTAAATAGGTTTTGAAAGCATCATGACTATGTAATTGTATGACGTCTGCACTTATCTAATCATCATGCCCTGAAAATTTAGATGCTCGACTTCACATGAATTCTGACATGTCTGTAGAATTATGGTGAGAGACGGTCAAGGCGATAGGAGAGTCGGTAGACCAGCGGGTTCTGAAGGCGTGCGCAACCAGATCCTGAACCCAATAATGCTGGAGGAGGAAACGTACTCACTGAAGAACAACGAGCCGCCATGACTGCAGAGATGGCTAACATGTTCCAGACAGCAATACCTAACATGATAGCTCAGCTTCAAGGAGCCGTCGGAGCCGCTGCTGGAGCTGCCGGTGGAGCCGGTACAAGAGGAACCGCTGGTAGAGGTGGTGCACGAAGAGCCACGCTGGCAGAGGCGGTGGTGGTGGTGGTGCCAAAAGAGGAGGCGGTGGACCCGCAAATGAGGAAGTTGAGGTTGCTCAACCTAGAATTGGATGCTTATTCAAAACATTATGTGGTTGCAAACCTCCTTCGTTCGATGGCAGGAAGGATGCATTAGCTACATTAAAATGGATTCACGAGATGGAGGCAGTTATCGATATCAGCGAATGCAGCGAAGCCCAGGCTGTAAAATATGTTGCCTACTCATTCGTCTCAGAAGCATTACACTGGTGGGGAATGATCAAGCAAACTGAAGGTGCGGAAGTAGTTGCTACAATGAAGTGGAACGACTTGAAGAGGTATGTCTTGGAAGATTTATGTCCTAAGGGAGAGCTGGACCAATTGGAGAGAAGTTTCTTGGTGCTGCAAGCTAGAACGATGACGCACCAAGAATACACATCCAAGTACAACGCCATGGCAAGGCTTTTAACCAATCTAGTCACCCCCGAGTCTGAAAGAGTGAAGCGTTATGTTCAAGGTTTTCCGGCAAGGGTCAGAGAGTTGATCAAGGCGACTGAGCCCAAGACGTTTAAAGCAACAGTGAATCTGAGTTTGAATCTGTATAGCGAGATGTTTGGAGCGGGAGGAAGGCCGGAAGGGCTTAAAAGGAGTTGGTCTGAGGCAGGAGGAAATTCAAGGAAGAATACTGGAAGTCACCATAAGAAACCAAGGAACAATCCACGAGGCGGCAAACCCAAATGCCGTAAGTGTAACCGATACCATTCTGGAGAATGTAAATCAGGATCGAATAGTTATTTCATGTGCGGGAAAGAAGGTCATTACTCCAACAACTGTCCAAATCTGAAGAAGTGTTTCCAGTGCGGCGAGGAGGGACACATCAGACCTAACTGTCCCAAATTAGTTAGGAATCCAGGACCACTGCGGGCGAGTGAAATTCCGAAGGCGAGAGGAAGAGCATATACCATAACTGCTGCTGAGGCTAAGATAACACCTGATGTAGTTTCAGGTGCGTTCTTAGTTAATAATGTGCCTGCATCTGTGTTATTTGATTCTGGTGCCAGTAGAAGCTTTGTATCACATGATTTCTGTGTATTACTCGATAGACCGATTATTAGGGTTGAGAAACCTTTCGAAGTTGAAACTGCCTTAGGAAAAAGTTTTATAACTTCCGATATGATAGACGATTGCCTTATAGAATTAGAAGAACATAAATTGCCTGTTAGATTATTCCCTATGACTTTAGCCAGTTTCGATATCGTATTGGGAATGAATTGGCTCGCGGAACATGACGTGTAGATTATCTGCAATCAGAAAGAAGTTCATATTCGAGCGCCAACTAGAGACGTCATATCCGTACATGGGGATCGCAACAGTTCTGCAGTGAAGATCATTTCCATGATTAAAGCGCGAAGATTCTTGAGTCATAGGTGTAAGTCATTCTTAGCTTACACCATTGACTCAAATTTAAAACCAAAGGAGTTAAAGGATGTGCCGGTAGTAAACCAATTTCCAGACGTATTCTCAGAAGACCTACCGGGCATTCCTCCTGAACGCGAAATAAAGTTCGAAATTGATTTGGTGCCGGGAGCCAAACCCGTGGCCAAGACACCATATCGATTAGCTTCATCCAAAATGAAGGAACTTTGTCACAACTGCAAGAGTTGCTTGACAAAGGTTTCATCAGACTGAGTATCTCGCCTTGGGGAGCTCTAGTTCTTTTCGTAAAGAAGAAAGACGGAAGCCTGAGAATGTGCATCGACTACAGGGAGCTAAATAAACTGACGGTGAAGAACATATATCCTCTGCCCAGAATCGACGACTTATTCGATCAGCTACAGGGAGCGAGTTGGTTTACCAAGATTGATCTACCGTTATCACCAGTTGAAGGTCAAAGACGAAGACATTCCAAAAACGGCTTTTCGAATGTGATACGGTCATTACGAGTTCCTAGTAATGTCGTTTGGGTTGACTAATGCACCTGCAGCATTCATGGACCTCATGAATAGAGTATGTCGACCCATGTTGGACCTATTCATGATCGTGTTCATAGATGACATTCTAATTTATTCCTAGAGCGAGACTGACCATGCTATGCATCTGAAGGAAGTGCTAGAGACCTTGAGGAGGGAGAAGTTGTATGGAAAATTTTCCAAATGTGCGTTTTGGCTAAGGGAAGTACAATTCCTTGGTCACGTCATAAACGCGGATGGTTTTCTTGTAGATCCCTCCAAGATAGAAACGGTAATGAGCTGGAAGCCACCAAAAACACCCTCGGAGATTCGTAGCTTCTTGGGTCTTGCCGGTTATTACCGTAGGTTCATTCAAGATTTCTCAAAAGTCGTGACGCCTCTAACCCAGTTGACCAAGAAAGACGTAAAATTCGTTTGGAGCTCAAGTCACCAGAAGGCTTTCGAAGAGTTAAGGACCAGACTGACTCAGGCACCGGTATTAACTTTGTCGGATGGGCCTGAAGACTTAGAAGTATACTCCAATGCTTCTTATTTAGGTTTAGGTTGTGTGTTGATGCAGCGAGGTAAGGTAATTGCCTATGCGTTACGACAACTAAAACCTCATGACACAAACTATCCAACTCACGATCTAGAGTTGGCAGCCATCGTGTTTGCTCTCAAAATTTGGAGGCATTACTTGTATGGAGTAAAATACACCACCTACACTGATCATAAGAGCCTAAAGTACTTATTCGAGCAGAAAGATCTTAATGTGAGGCAGCGTAGGTGGCTGGAATTAATCAAGGACTACGATTGTGAGATCATGTACCATCCTAGAAAAGCAAACGTAGTTACAGACGCATTAAGTAGGAAGGAGGAACATATGCTTTTTCGAGTAAAGTCGTATAGATTAATAATTACTCCTGATTTCCTTATCCAACTTCGTAAGGAGTAGCATGAAGCCCTCAAGGAGGAAAACATCAAGAGTGAAAGAATGGTCGGCCAGCCTGAAAGCTTAGAAGAAATCGAGTACGGAGTGAAGATTCGATTCGGTAGAATGTGGGTACCACTCACTAGTGGATTTCGCACTAAAGTAATGGATGAAGCACACAAATCACATTACTCAATCCATCCAGGTTCAACGAAGATGTACCAAGGTCTGAAGAAAGACTACTCGTGGCCCGGAATGAAGTTCAACGTCATACAATACGTGAGAAAATGTTTAACCTACGCGAAGGTTAAAGCCGAACATCAGAAGCCGTACGGGAGGTTACAACCTTTGGAACTTCCAGAATGGAAATGGGAACATATCACCATGGACTTCATAACCAAGCTACCCAAAACAACTAAAGTTTATGACACCATTTATGTGATAGTGGATAGATTGACAAAGAGTGCTCACTTCCTACCTATTCGCGAAAAGCATTCTTTCAGAAAAGTTAGCCAATATCTTTGTGAAGGAAATTATCGCACATAATAGAGTACCAGTGTCTATCGTTTCAGATAGAGACACTCGGTTTACTTCACGTTTCTGGAAGAAATTCCACGAGAATATGGGTGCAAGATTGCACATTAGCACGGCGTATCATCGTCAGACAGACGGCCAGAGCGAAAAGAACGATTCAAACTCTTGAGGATATGCTACGTGCTTGTATAATTGACTTTGGAGGGAGTTGGGATGATCACCTACCATTAGCAGAGTTCTTCTACAACAACATCTATCACTCAAGTATAGGTATACCACCTTACGAGATGTTGTACGGTAGGAAATGCAGAACTCTTGTATGTTGGGGTGAAGTCGGCCAGCGGGAAATAGGAAGTAAAGAATCGGTCGAGAATATGGCTCAAGATCTTGATATAATCAAGGCATGATTGAAAGCCGCACAGGATAGACAGAAGTCTTATGCTGATAAAAGACGAAGGCCAATCGAATTCCAAGTCGGAGATTATATCCAGTTGAAAGTTTCTCTATGGAAGAACGTTATCCGTCTTCGTAAGAGAGGTAAGCTAGGTCCGAGGTTCGTTGGACCTATCAGAATTTCCAAACGTGTCGGAGAGGTTGCGTATCGTTTAGACCTGCCCGAGGAATTGTCTGGGATCCACCCAACATTTCATGTATCACACTTAAGAAAGTGTGTGGCAGATGAGTCCGAAAGTGTGCCGCTAGAGGAAATAGAAGTATATGACAAATTATCCTATATAGAACGGCCAGTTGTGATTCTAGATCGTAGTGAGAGGAAGCTTCGAAATAAAGTAGTTCCTATCGTTAGAGTGCAGTGGATGCACAGGAAAGGTTCGGAGTCAACCTGGGAAAGGGAAGATGAAATGAAAGAGTCTCATCCCGAGTTATTCGCGAGTTGAGCAAGTTTCGAGGACGAAACCTTTTAAGAGGGAGAGAGTTGTAACATCCCGATATGCATGTCTAGGTAACTACGTATCTTAATATGTTTACCTATGTGTTTTATTATGAATACATGTTAGGAAATGATATTATATGAATAAACGCGTGTTTATATGTTAAAAACGATGAACGAGTTTAGAAATGATAAAACATGAATAATTACGTGTTTTAATTGAAGATATACATGCAAATATGTGTGTAAATGATAAACAAATGAATCATAAGTATTTCAAGGCTTAGAATATAGTAAAAATAGTCCTAACATGATTCATAACATGAAATGTAAGTATACTAAAGTATGAGGGGCTAAAACATAATTTAGCAATAATAAATAAATATATATATATATAAGTATATATATATATATTATCGAATGAATCCCGAGCCTTAGAAACATTAAAAAATGTTAGAAATATGTTCCATAATATTTTGTTACATTAAATGATAAAACTATCGAAGTTCGAGGGCCTAGAATGCTATTAATAGAAGTTTAGGTGCTAAAATGGAAAAATGTCAAAATCTGGTCGGACCGGGGGGGCGCGCGTACCGCGAGACTTGTCCCATAAACCTTCGCGACCCGCGAGGGGTCGTCTGCACCAGAACCCTACCTGGTTCGTTTTTCTCCACGTATACGGACTTGCAGCTTACGTTTTGCCCTCCTACGCGTTGATTCTTGGTCGTGAGTCACCATGGGACGTGTAAGGATGTTGGGACGCATATTATACTATAAATACAGACCTCAATTCGTTCGAATTCCTCATAAATTCATCAATTCTTCCTCTAAAAACCCTAAACAAAACCAGAAATTTTGTCAATCAAATTCGCACTAACGGTGAGGAGTTAAAGTCCGAAATTCTGTAGATGAGCTTCCCTAGGTATGATCTAGAATAACGTCTTTCAGTTTTTGTAAATTCGATTTCTAAGTGTGATTTCTAAAAATGTGTTAAAATTAGGGTTCTTGAGCTTGTTTTGTCAAAATTGGGTGACCGGGTGGGAATTAGGGTGTGAATTTTTGTAGGTAATCCTAAAATAATGTATTTTAAGAAATCCTTAAGTTTATTTCACAATTGGAAAAGGTTTGGTAAAGGTTTTGTTAACGGGTCAAAATTAGGGTTTCGTAACGTTGTTCTGCCCAAATTGACTAAAGGATTTAGAATTAAGATTTGATCTTTTAAAGGATATTATAAAATCTTATAATGGATAATACCCTAAGTTGGTTTCGAATAAAAATGAGTTTTGATGATAAAACAAGAAATACATGAAATTAGGGTTTTTAAATAAGATTATTTAATATAAAATAATCTGGAGGGTATGGGGACTTGAATTTTGATATACTAACATTTTTATATATATAATAAATATATATGATTTTAAAATGGACAAATAATGAAGTATTGAAA
>JBCNJP010005559.1:0-15610 GCA_039602395.1 Deinandra increscens subsp. villosa
GAGTAACACATTTTCTTTAAAACTAGGAGAGAATAATAAAATACACTGATGAGTGAACCTAACCCTTCGTGAATATCGTGGTTCATAGAGACAAAGATAAGATTGCAAGCATGTGATGGTAATATGGTATGCCTATCACCCGCAAAATGATTCTTTTATGGAAAGACAAAAGTTGCATTGATGAGAAAACTCTATATCAAAGTTTACTATGATAAAGTCCACTAAGTTCACATAAATACAAACAAACAAATAGACTTTTTAAACTTTTGGAACATGAGTATCTTTTTTTAATTAATTAATTTATTATTATTATTATTATTATTATTATTATTATTATTATTATTATTATTATTATTATTATTATTATTATTATTATTATTATTATTTTATTCCTTTTGTTTTTGTATCTAAGTGCAACGAATTTAGCATAAGAAGCGTTGGTGGTGTAACATATATAGTCGTGTATCATAATTCTTACGTCTCAGACTCAATACTTTTAACGTATGGTTTATAATTTTAATGTTGTTACACAGTTTTTTGCATTTCTATTTTCTTTATGTAACATTATAGCAATACAACTTTGTTGTTTGCCCGCGTTATCTATGCGGGTTTTTTCGGTATTTTTTACGAAGCGCAACGAATTTAGCACATATGTTGGTTGGGTAATGTATATAATCGTGTAACTTAACTTTTAGGTAGTATTATTAATACTTTATGCATTTTCATTCTAATTTTAACGTCGTTATTTAGTTTTTTTTTGTATTTTTCTTTGTTTTACGTAACGTTATAGCAATGCATCTGCTTCGTATACACGTGTTGACAACGTACGAGTAACAAATCTTATAAACAATCTAACAAGACAGTTAGACTAGTAAAGGAAGTTTCGAATTTTGGTTTTGATCTCCTTTCTTTTTAGCAAATTAAAGTTTATTCGTATTTTAATTAATATTTCAATGTTTTGATTTTAATATAGGTAGTATGTATTCTAAAAATAAAGACTACACTAAACAAATACAAAAATCATTTTTGAAAGCAAACATGGTCGAGTTGGGTATTTTTCATTATATTATTGAATATAAAAACCCAAAGACATGAAGGTTTACAAACACAAAAAGATACAAAGAAAAAACAAACAAACATGACATAAAATAAAAATAAAAAGGCAAAATTTATCTCAAAGGGTATCTTTGTCTTTCCCCCTTTATCATCGCCATTAAGCAACGTGACACCCCACCATTAACTTCTATACTAATTACAAGTTAAACCCAAACGTTGCTGCAATTTACTCATATACCCTCTCCTCATATATTGTTCATCAGAGATGGGTAATTATGTAATTTCCAATATTTTATAAAATTGGCTAATTGGAAGCAACAAGAGTTCCAGTTTGCACAGTTGCAGATTTCTTGGAAGTCTCTTTTGATTTCTTGGATGAAACCTTCCATCTCCTCTCTCTTGCTTCATCATTATCAATTTGTTCTTGCCTGCATTCTTGGCTACAAAATGGTGTGTTCCCTCTGTTAAATTACAAAAATACCCATCAGAAATCTTGAAAATATGAATTCACATGACATGGTAACATCCTTTGATGCATAAAGTATTCAAGAATCTTTAAAAAGGTTGGGCCTTTATGTTGGCTTACTCATTAAAGAGAGCTTTGAAGTGTTCCCTTCACAATTTACAAATATACCCACAAGAAATCTTGAAACTAAGAATTCACATGACATGGACATATGGTGCATCTCTTAATGCATAAACTACAACTTTTTATGCAGAAAGTACAACACACCCTTGATGCATAAAGTTCCAAGAATCTTTCTTAATATGACGACTTGATGTCATGTGTATTTCCCGTATGTAATTTTAAAATAATGAAAATTAATTGTCTTCATATGAAATCTTGAAATTATGACATGGTACATCCCTTAATGCATAAACTACAACTCTTGATGCATGAAGCATCTTTAAAAAGATTGGGCCCATATGATGGTCTATTCATTAAGGAGCTTTGGAGTTTGGAGTGTCCCCTCTGACAAATTACAAAACTATGTCTATAAGTTCACTTTTCACATGATACATCCCTTGATGTACAAAGTACAATTATTTGAGAATCTAGTTGAATAATCATTAAAAAAGGTTAGGCCTTTATGTTGTTTTATTCCAAAACCCTTGTATGCATATAGAAAACATCTTTTTAAACTAATTTTAATAAATTACATCAAACTAAACGACATCAATCTAATTTTCCGGTTCAATGGATCTAGTCCCCATAAGACTCTATTCACGCCAACGTGAAGGACCTTGTACAAGTTTTGATGCATATTATACGGATCTTTATGCATGAAGTACATATCTTTATGCATAAAGTACACCCTTAAAGGGTACCCCTTCCTTGCTCACAAAGAGATGAATCTTTATAAAGCATGTATGTATGGCTGAATCTGGTTGGTATTTACAAATATTAATCATGTACGTACAACCCTTCATGCACAAAGTACAAATTTTTATGCATAAAGTACAACCCTTTATATGCACAAGGATCTTTTTCATGAATCAATGATCTTTACTAAATCTTTAAAAAGATGCACAAGGTACAACTACCAGAGCGTGAAGTACAAGTCAATGATGCACGTAATGAAGAAAAGAAATTTAATTTTTATACCTGTACATGAATATGTCCTTGTTGTGACCCAATTGCTTAGAGCAAAGAGTACAAGCTTCTAGAAAATGGGGCTCTTCAGCCCCGGCGTAAGATAGCGTGTCAGACCTCATTTCGTGTATATTTGCCAAAGAGGAGCTGGTGATTGCTAATTTGCGCGTGGGTGGTTAGGTTAAGGATCGAGGGACTGTGGGAAGGAAATATTGCTGCGAAATGACCATGATTTATAGACTTTTGGAGGAGGAGTGTTTGGGATTGTGTGTGAGATGGTGCACGGATCTTATGTGCTCTTAGCTGATAGATTAATGACACGTGTATTTTGGAGTGGGCCCTACTGGTTGTAGAGTGGTGTATGATGTAGCGGATAAATACTCATTTGAAAAACCGGTTTTCTTCTCCAAAATCCACGAGGCAGGAATCTAGTGGCGAGAACTTTTTGTCTTTTTCAATATTTGGTACTTTAAGTTTCAGAAGTTTACAATTTTGACACTATACTTTAGTTCATTGTAATTTTTCACAATTTTAAGAAGATATAGATCCGTGAACTATTCGTGAGCTACTTAATATCAGATCGTTACAAACTCGAATTGACCCGAAAAAATTCCAAATTGGGGGTTGTTTAATGGCGACTACGAGTGTCAACTTCATGTATTAAATTTGATTAGACTTGAACGTCTATATCAATCTATTACATTTATAGATGTAATCAAAACTAAAAAAATTTCCATATAAACAAAAAGTAAATAAAAATAAAATATTAATAAATGAGTCTAACTCAAGATTTAGATACAAGCATGAAACACACTAAAGTTTGTTTCTTGATGAAAAATGTGCTTAAACGGTTTGACTCATTTACACTTTTAAAAAGTTTAGTTAATTATAACGATAGAAATTTTATTTTGTTAAAGTGTCACCTTATTAGCGTTAATTTTTATTTTTATTTATTACTAGTATAATTTAAATCCTCACCATTTAATACATTTAAATCTTATCTAGATATTGATAAGGGTCTTGTTATTCGGACATATCCTTTTTTTAGAAACTGTTATACCCTGCTATAAGGTTATAGTGTATTTTTCATTTTTGGATGGCCTCGATGCCCCCGACATAAAATTCGGGGGGGGGGGGGGGGGGGCTGTACGATTTGATCGGTATATACGCAGGCTATAACTTATACGCTGCATATAAATATCTTTTAGGGCCAAATACCATGCATATATGTCATGTATTAATGCTGTTCAAATAGTTCTTTAACGATGTATAAATAGAATGGACACCATTGTAGCATTGTCTCAATGGTACCGGTGTTGTTTGGACTTTGGGGAAACCCAGGTTCAAACCTCACTGCTGGCAAATGATTGATGACCAAGGGCAACTTTGGTTCGAGTCATGATGCCGACCGGTTTTACCCAGCACGCAAGTTACTCCAGATAGTTCTGCTATTGTGGAGGCTTGCAACTGTCTATGCTTGGGTTGAAACCACGGGTTTCAACGTAGGTCCCATGTGGGCATGCTAGACAGTCGCATGGTTTTCCCGGGGAACGTTCATATGCCTCACTCGACCCCAGCTGAGGCACAGTTAGAACAATTATGTCTGGCTGTATGTGGGGTGGACCCCTGTCTCCTCCTCTAAAAAAAATCGAATGGACCTATTGGTAAAGTAATTTCCAATAAATAAGGCAAATTCTATACTCACACCCCTTGATTCTATTTTAACACCCTTTTACGACCCCGTAAATGTATTTACGCCCCCGTATAGCTAAAAGACAAAATTTCTAAATTTACACCCCTTTACAGCCCCGTAAATACATTTACACCCCCGTAAAACGTTATTTTTTTTATTTTTTTATTTTTTACCTATCACATTGTACTACCTCGTAATTATAATTACACCCCCGTAGGAACCCACTATATATACACTTGAACGGTTCATTCCAAACTCCCCACATTTTTTCATTAAAAATCTTAAATTTTCCACTCCAAAACCCATAATAACTTCCACTAACCCACGTTTGTATTCGATTCGTTCGCCTAATGATCACGAGGGCGGGTTATATCCCGAGGTTATTAATCAATAATGTCGTACTGGGATATGTTTTTTTCTACAGACTCATCTTCTACCAACCGGGTAATTATTATTAATATCATTACCGTATACTTATTAGTATTATTACTAGACTTATTGTTTTAGTAATTTTTAGACTCCGTATTTATATCTACAGAATTATTATTATTTTATTAAATTTATTTGATTATTATATTAATATTATTGTTAGAATTTTTAGTATTAACTTTAGATTTGATATTATAAAAAAAAGAATTATTATTATTATTATTATTATTTATTTATTATTATTATTATTATTATTATTATTATTATTATTATTATTATTGTAGAATTTTTAAACTTTACGGCCCCGTAAGTTTTGTTACACCCCCGTAATACAATCAAATCAGTCAGGGAATCTCTGAATTCCTCGAAATTGGCGTTTTACGACCCCGTAAACTAATTTACGACCCCGTAAAATGTTTACGACCCTGTAAATCAATTTACGACCCCGTAAAGGGGTGTAGAAAAAAGTCAAGGGGTGTGAGTATAGAAGGACCCATAAATAATTAGTTCAATTTTGATAACCGATGAAAGTATTTTTCAGTCTGTCTTAAAACTTATGTACTTTATACAGTTGTACTACATGCAAAAAGAGCTTGTACGTGAAGCACTTTTGCCCTCTATGATGTGACCCTCACAATAAATGATTAGTTCGCACATTTGCCATGGCATTAATGTAATTACTGCTCAAATGTGGTCTAAAGTTAGAAATACGTTCCAGACTCGATGAGTCGATGGTATTGAAAGGTATTGGCTAGCGATATGTTTTAAAAGCGACATTATTTTCTGAAGGGTATAAGTTTTTGTTAGGGTAATATTAATACTCTTTCCATTCTTCCACTTTCCCACTTCATTTTTAATATCACCTCATCATTCTTCACTTCTTCCCACTTTGTGGATTATGGTCTTCCCACTCTCCTACTCTCCCAAACACTTTTTTATTAATTTTTAATTATACCAATTTAAATAATAACTTAGATAAAACATACTTCATTTAAATAAATAAAAGAGATTACAATGAACGACATTAATTAAAATACATTATTAAAAAAAAATCAGAAATTTTCGGGATCACTATCTTCATCGTCGGATGAATCATCTTGGCGCGGTGGAATGGTTTCCCAAATACGATCGATGTGTTCGATCAAATCGGATCGTAAACTTTGATGCGTATCAACGTTACGAATCTTCAAAACGTTGGCGTCGATAATATGTTGTGGTGTTGGCGCGTTTGATGGTTGAATATCATCCGGCTCGTACGAGCAAATTGCAAACCCTTCATCCTCCCTTATCATATTATGCAAGATCATACAAACATATATGATGTTAGTAATCTTTCGGATGTGTCTCGACCTCGCCGGGTTTTCGATGATCTTCCATTTTTTTCTTCAAACATGCAAACGCTCTTTCAAGTTTCAACATCTTTCCGTGGCCCTTCTTGTGCTTTAGCATATCTTCTACGTTTTTCTGTTGTTGGAGCCGTTAGAGTTTTTCAAACACGGAATATTCTGGATATATGTCATCCACAAGATAATATATGTGTTCGTAGTGGGTGCCATTGACTTCAAATGAACACTCGGGTTCCTTGCCATTAATTTGGTTATTCAACAAGTTTGATTGTTGAATGACATTTAAATCGTTGTTGGAGCCGGCGACTCCAAAATAAGCATGTCAAAACCACAAGTCTTGAGATGCAACCGCCTCAAGCATAATGGTTGGCCTTGCATGATCACCACGGTGGAATTGACCACGCCATGCGTTAGGACAAGTCGTCAATTCCCAATGCATGCAATCGATACTACCAAGCATGCCGGGAAAACCGTGTTTCGTTTCATGAAAATCGTAGAGGTGCGAAACATCACTCCACGATGGTCGACGCATATACCTACGAAAATACTTCGCATGAACATATTTGCAAAATTTATAAAGACATACTCGTACGATTTTTTCTCCGATGTGCAAATACTCGTCAAACGCATCGGAAGTGATGCCGTATGCAAGTTGTCTAATAGCGGCAACACATTTTTGCAAAGGGCTTAACTCCATCCTACCCCTTGCATCCCACCTTAGTTGAAAATATTCATAATTTGTTTCCAAATCGTTAACAATACGTAAAAAATTACTTTTATTCATACGGAAACGACGTTCGAACTTATCTTCGAATAAAGCCCCTTCCGCAAAATAATTGTTAAAGAGCCGATCGTGAGCCTCTTGACGTTCTCTTTTAATCGTCTTGCGTGATCGAAATGGCTTTGAACTCTCGCCTTCTTCTTCTCTAGCTAGCTCGAACATCGTATTTGCGAAAAAAGTGGCATCTTCATCGGATGATTCATCGGAGGAGAAATATATATTTTTTAGGTGAATTGGTATAAAAAATGAGAGAGTAGTTAAAAAATGGAAATTAAAAAGTGTGAGAAATGGTTGGAAAACAGTGGGTTTTTATAGTGGTTAAAAATGGTGGTTATGAAAAAATAATTTAAAAAAAACAAAAAAAGAATATAGCCGTGGGGGGGGGGGGGGGGGGCACAGCCCAACGGCTCTCTCCCCTTTCTTCTTCTTCTCGGTGCCAGCCTCCCATTCTCCTCTCCCGATCCCGAGCCCCGAAACCAGGATCCCGGTGTTCCCGAGATCCCGAACACCCCGATTCCCTCTCCCGACCTCTTCGGTGGTACCATAACGGATATGTGTATTCATAATTTTTCGGAGGGGTTATCCGATACGTGTCGTTCACGTTATTAAGGGTTTTATCATTGAAATTATGTGTAGTCATAACTCCATAACGCCTCTTAAATTATTACCTAATTATAGTATATATTTATTATTTTAAAAAACCAATTAATATAATCTATCTAATAGAAAAAAGAAAAAAAAACCAATGAAGAAGGAGAGGGGGAGGCGTGAAATGCCTCATGTCCTTTGCCGGATAACCCCCCCCCCCCCCCCCCCCACAACGCCCCGGGGTTGGTGCTCTCAACAAACAAGATTAAACTGGTTCTGTTACTTATATATATTGATTTACATTCTAATAAGGGAAGTATCACATAACTTAAGCATATACTATTTATTCTCATATAAGCAAAATTGATCTGTAAACATTACTAACATATATCATAATAGGTTAGTAACCCGTGTATTACATGGGCTGTATATAAATTCATAATATCAGATAAATACAAACGAAAAAGATAATGATTAAGAAATTTAAAAATTATTATTGATATAAAAATCTTATAATATATTAAATAATAATTTAATACATTTAAGAAATTAGTTAAGTTTGACAAGTTGTTGATTACTTTCCACAAAAATACTAAAATTATTGAGTAATTAATCAAATCTACATTAATTTTATCAAAATTTTAGAATAAAATTTTAATTTTGACAAAATTGGTAATTGATTGTGAGCTTGACATATGGCGGTTGTGATATGGACATTTTATAAATGAGACATGTGGCACGCATTTTATTGCTTTATTAGGATTAATAAAATAAGATTGCAACTCATTCCTCATAACTAATAAACAACTATACATATTTCATTTAAGAAAATACTAAAATAGTTAAACGGTCAATAATGAATTTCAAGTTCAACAAATATACTTACCTTAGATTTGCTTGAAGAATCCAATTTTTTTTTTTTTGGGTTTTGACTAGTTCTTTTTTTAATTGTACACGAATTCAACCACTCACAAATTGAAATCAAACAAAACAAATAAAGTAATCGATAAGAGTATAAGACAATAAAATTCTTGATTTTCATTGCAATTTGTTACAAGATAGTCCTACAGTTAATAGAACAATAAAAATAATAATAATAATTAGGTTTGTTTTAGAAACACAAGAATCCTAAATCACTAGTGTTTAAAATTATGGGTCTAAAAATTATAGTGTTATGGCTAAAATTTAAATAAAAAATTAGCAGCCGGCGGGGCTCAGTATATAAAAAATCGATTTTTTAACGTTAACGACTATTGATTATGAGGACACTACTTAACCACCATGATGTCCCGTTACAGGATTTGAACCCTAACCTTTTAATTATAACCACCATGATGTCTCGTTAATAATATTATATATATAATAAAATAATAAAAAATAAATTGAACAACTTTTTAACAGCTAAATCACCACGTCTATAGTTTATAGGATTTGAACCCATAACTATTTTTGTTAAGAAATCATCACTTTATCTCTAATCTAACCAATAGGAATAAATTGAAGAAATAATACTTTTAATTAAACAGAACAACATAAAAGCCACTTTGATATAGACCAACATTTTAACTTTGATAATGATGTAATTTAAGTGGTACAATTTCTAAATTGTGTAGATGGGTGTACTAGTAGCTATAAAATCAGTGTCTGGTATTTATTTATGTTTCAAAATTTCAAAATTATGTAAACTATATTTAAAACTCGTATACCATTGGCATGTTTTTTAAAACAAGTTACTTTTTAAAACGACTACGTCCATATTCTTAGAAAACCGTAAAAATCAAACCATAAACACATCAAAGACTTTTCTTTAAAAGAAGTTATATATTTTTTTCAACGGTGAATTTGGATCATTAACAGGCTATTGGTCCTACCCGATTCGATCTCCATTTCCCGAGAACTCTTAACCGAATAACATCCTCAAGAGGAAACCCACCAAAGGTAAGAAAATCTCCTGACTCAACCTGAAATCTCTACTTTTTTATCACATATATGACTTGAATCCACTAGCTCTGCATTTTAATGTTTTTACATATCTCACCTTAACCACGTGCACTGAGATCATTGCCTTAAAAAACACCTAATGGAGTTAATTTTTGTTTTTGAGAGGTGAAATTTCAATAAAACTAAAGAGAAGCTAGAAAGTTACATAAAATTAACAGAAATACAACGAAATGTAGTTACACCAAAGCTGCCAATCTAGGTCCACGAAATGAGCTCTATGCTTTGAGTCACAGGAAAGTGGAAAGTGTTAGATTTGATCTCGTCAAAAAGTTGAAAAACTAGTTTTAAAGAAGAAAAAAAAAAGGAAAAGGTCAAATGTCCAAATGTCGTTTTCCGTAACTCTAAATTCTCCCACCTTGGAGATGACGAGGCTTTGCAATAAAATTTAGGAATTGCAAAAGAACCCCTTAATTATTCATATAATTGTGCATTATGATAAAAGTACTAAAAATAAATTTTATGAGTTGGCGATTGCTCTTTAGGATCTTACGAATTCGTTCTTTGTCATTTCTTACATGAGCGGGCTCTAATAAGTAAAAATAAAAGTGAACGATTAGCAGGGCTTTCAAGGTTGAAGTCGAGAAAACCAACCTCAGGCGATCAAATTAGTATATTTATCCAGATATATACGTGTGTAAATACCAAGCATAAACATATACCAAAGAATTGTGCATAACAGAGAGTAAGTTTCGAGATGTGGGAAGTGTTAGTACCAATTTGTTATAAGAAAACATTAGGTTAACTCTATCAGACTTACGGATTGAAATCTATTACACGGGATCCAGAACAAGATCTATAGTCTACACCTTATTGACTATTCTTAACCGCAACACTTTATTTTGCTCATTGCGGATTTATAATGTTTAAAACTCAATAACGACAAGTAACGTGAAATAGTATCAAATATCATTAGTGACCAAGTTGGATTGATGTTGTTATTGATAAAACTGAAGGGGAGTTAAATGTAAATATGTAAAATATTAATAAACAAAGGTAGGTTCACCAAGTGATTATTGAGACACTTGTGCAGTGGGCCAACAGAATTGGGTTCTGTCTTAATGACTTGATGTCATTGTCTCCCCTGCCCGAGACCCGTCTGACCGTATTGGGCAGAAGTATTCAATTTTTATTTGTTTTTATTTAATTATTTTGAAAACGATTTTTTAAACATTTTCTTTCCTAACTCCTCCAAACGTTTATTTTTTAGTAAATTACGGTTATCGTCCTCGTAGTTTGTATGTTTTTCACCTTTCATTCTTATAGTTTGAGTAAACGGATTTGACGATATGTACATCTCAGGACTAGTCCCATGTTGGATCTTGATTAGTCCCTGGTTGATTTTGTGAAGTTGATTAATCCCCATAAGAATGTCGGTTTTCAAGTTTGGAAAAAGAAAATAATTTACTCTTGAAGGTTAGAGAGGCCGCTGGCGAGCTTGTTAGTCCGGAAAAAGAAAAAAACACGGTGTAAGTCTAATTGCCGACGAGGCATATTGAAAAATTGATGAAAGCAAAATGTTTGTATATACCGGTCGTAAGAACGCAAATTGACGATGTTAAAAGAGAACGTACCATCATGAGAAGCTATGCGAAAAATACAATCCCTACAATAGTGGTAAAAATTGCCAAGATAACAATTCAGGAGAGTCTCCATGAACATTTTAGGGTTCCTCCTTTGTGGGTCTAAGAAAATGCAATCCCTATAATAGTTACAGAATTTGACAACAAAACAATTCAGGAGAGTCTTAATGAACATTTGTTGACGGTACACTGGACGGTAAAAGAGTAGGGATGGGGTTTGCAGGTTGGAAGAATTGTCGGAGTTGAGTCGCCGGATTTGCAGCGGGGTGGGGGAGTTGAGTCGTCGGATTTGCGAGTTGCTGGTTTTCTAATTTTGATTTTTTTTATTAAATAGAATAAATAGTAGGGGTATAATAGGAATTTTTAGAAAGTTAACAGAAAAAAAAATAGACGTCCGTTAGCGCCAGGGACCAAAGCCGTAACAAGTCGGAAAAGTTCTGAACCAAAGCCGTGATAAAAGAACCTTAAGGATGAAAGGTGAAAAATGCGCAAACCATATGGTACAAAAACTGTGAATTATGTAAAATTTGAGGTTTGGTCGTGAGTGGAAGAGGAAGAGCTATAAAAATGCATAATTTAATTGTGGTTTTGAGTGAAAGAGAAAGAAAAAACAATGATAAATGTATAAATTATAAGGATAAGAATGACGAATGAGTTGTAGATGATCTAAGAGCATTCACAACCTATTCATCATCTTGATCTTTATAATTATATATTTATCATTATTTTTTCTCTCTATTTCAATTACAACCATAAAAATAATACATTTTTATATCATTTTCTCTCTCTTTTTTACTCACAACCAAATCTCAGATTTTACAGAATTAACAGTTTTTCTGTCAAATATATAAATATTCAATACCTTATTTCTCTTCTCTATTTATAAGCATTTACAGCTAAACCTTAAATTTAAAGAAGCTCACCCACATAATTATATACAACGGAGTAGGGGCGGAACCAGAACTTTTTCACTAGAGGGTCAGTGTAAAAATCTTTTAGATTCAAAAGTATGCAAAAGGGAGGTTGCGACGCAACTTATTACCCGTTTACCTGTCACTTTATTGTATTTTGATTATTCGAGTTTTATATATATATATTGAAATTGATTTAGATTAAACAAAAAAGTATACATGAAATATTTTAATCAACATAATACATAAAAAAAAAGTTTGTTGATCTTTTATCTTATAAAAAATTATGTTTCTCCGGTAGTGGAGAAAGAGTTAGAGTTGGATATTTGAAGAACTCCACATCTTGTGGAGATCTTAAGTTCGAAACATGAGCTGAAGTAGATGATTATATTTTGAGATACAGTAAGAATACCCGTTAAAAAATCAATAAACCGTTAAAAAATCAATAAACCAAAAGTTAAAATAATTATTAGCAATTTAGAAAGGGAAAAATCAAATACAACAAATATAATACATTTTTATACGGGATTATTAAAAACACTAAACTTATATTTAATATAAAAGCTGAAGCTTTTTTTATAGAATATCAAATAAAATTAAACTTGATTTAAAAAAAAATCATGGAAATGTGGAATTTTTGTGTAGCTTGTCACTTTAGATATGATGTGTCCCTAGCCAAGTAGCCATAGACACATGTGTCAGTGTTCTTTTCAATATTATTAATTATTTTAAATAAAGTATCGAGTCTTTCAAAATTAACACGGTGGTCTTCTTCTTCATAACACTGTTACTGGTATATGTGACCGTCGGCAACCGGAAAAAATCCCGATCGTACATTTTATGTTATTTTCTTTTATTTTCTTTTCGTATTTTAACTCCTCTATACATCTCCACAAGAGCAATTTAAGAGGGTCCAATAACAAAAAACGGAAACGAGGCTATATATTCTTACTAAAGAAGTTCCGGCTGCCGGAGGGTCAACGGACCCCCGTACCCTCCTGTAGATCCGCCGCTGGTTGAATGGTCTAAAATAGCGCTAGAATAAAGACTGTTTGATACACAACACATGTCATCAAATACATCACTCTATTTTATATTATTTTATTTAAACTCACACGGCCAGCGAAGCAATAAATAATCATTCCCGACAATACACGTCATGTTTCATTATAAAAGAACCTTCATAGGTCCTACGTTGTCGTTTTCATGACTCATTAACATACTCAACGGTCAAGATCACATTGGTTCATATCAACGGCTGCGATGCCCTTCGTATATTCCACTTGGTTATTCATTATTTTGTCATAAAATATCAAGGCTCGTGATCCTATGTGCTTGAACTTTCACGAATGAGTAAAAGCATCCTTGATAAAAAAATTATATATATATAACTTTAAATCTCGTAAAGAACAGTCGACAAGATTGTGTCATCAGACAAAGTTCATGTGAGGAAATTCTAGTTGAAAAACAATCTTTGAGGACACATGTCCAAATGCTATTGGTTTCGTCGACTAAGGGTGGGAGGTATGGTTGTAGAAGAAAAATATTAGGCATCAAATTGGACCAATAGAATGATGCCAAACAGGAGAGAGAAAAATGATGTAGAATTGATGTAGAATGATGATTTTGTAGGGGGTATGGTTGTAGGAGAGGAATTCATTTAAAAATAAAAAAGAGTAAACTCAACGGTCAAAAATTAGACGTTGAACGGTCCACTTTTCGTCGGCATGACTCGGCAACAACTCGCCGAAATCTTTCAAATTGGTACCGGATGCCGAGCTTAAGATGGCCACGGTATGGTTACCGAAGTGATGCCGTGCGGCATCAAGGTGATGCCGAGAGCATCAAACAACCGCACCGCCCACCCTAATACACACTTAGTTAAACGTCTAACGAAGAAAAGGAAGACGTAACAAAGGTGTTTTAGGGTCGTCCAATATCTATAATAAAATTTGTTTGTACTTTCTTATTCGACGAAATTATGCATATAAATTGAATTTATAATGGGATTAGTTTAAGGCAAAATATGTTTATTGTGTACTTTCTTATGTGATATACAGGGGCGAAATTAGAAAACTTTTTAAGGAGGTACATAATTTTTTTTGGCGGACTCTTTAGTTTTAGATTCTTTAGTTTCATAGAACACATATATAATTTTTTTTTGGTTTGGATCGGGCTAGTCACATAAGATAAATACGACACAATAATATAAATAAATATGGTCATTAGAACTTAAATGATGTACATACGAGGGTCATTACGGATTACAAATAAATATATTGGAATTAGTATAGTTGGACAATTAGTTACTTTTTCTTTTTTGTAAAATTTAAATAGCACATATTCAAGATTTTAAGAAAAAAATATCATAGAAGAAATAAGAATGATCAATAATTGTTTTTTCAAATAGATCATCAATATTGACGTATTGATAATTAATTTGTAATTATATTTAGATTGGGCAGTTAAGTATTTAAGTTTGAGTTATTACCTACTAATATTTTAGTTTATTGGGCTTTGGTGTTGTCAGGACTATTAGCGAATCCAAATTTGAACAATAAAAAATATAATGTAGCAAGTAGAGCTCGAACCCGGGTCAGTCAAGAAGAGAAAGGAACACGTTCAACAAGATTTAGAAGAACCATTGGGGAAGAAGTGTTAATTGGTTATTTTTTATCCAAAACTTATTTAATGACTTCCCATCACATTAAAAATACTTGAAAACTCGTATATATAATTTTCACTTCGCGTACGAGGTTAAGGGGTGCACGTGCACCCACTGGGCTTATTACAATTTTGCCCCTATTGATATATGGTGCCAAATAAATGCTTGGGATGCATCTTTTAAGCATATGTTTTATATATAAACAAGATAGTAACACGTTCATGTTTCGCGACGGGCCACCAATTTATCTGTCAATTTAAGTAAGAAACATTTTAAAGTACTCAGTCTTTTAGAAATTAGACACTTTCATGTAAGTAGAAACAGTGACCATTTAATGTTATACAAATTTGGTGGCCAAAATAGGAAACACTAAAAAAGCCGAAGTAGAAAACTTAAGGGGTAAAAAACATAAATGTGTAAAACATTGGTAGCCAAAGTAGACAACAATAAAAATAAAGTAGAAAAATTCAGGGGTAAAAAACATAAATGTATAGAACATTGATGGCCAAAGTAGGAAACACAAAAAAAAGTAGAAAAACTTAAGTGGTATAAAATGTATAAGAGTAAAAGTTTCATGCTCAAAGTAGGAAACCGCAAAAGTGAATAAAAATAAAGTAGAATACTTTACGGGTAAAAACGTAAATGTATAAACAAATGGTGGCCAAAGTAGGAAACACACCAAAAAAAAAAAACAAAGTTGGAAACTTAAGAGGTATTAGACGTAAAAGTGTGAAAGTTTTGTGGCCAAAGTAGGAGACCAGAAAACTTCACTATGCCTTACCATTTTAGGCCAAAATAGGAAACACAAAAAAAAAGTAAGAAACTTAAGACGTAAAAAAAGTAAATGTGTAAAACATTGGTGGCTAAAGCAGGAAACAATAAAAATAAAATAGAAAACTTCAAGGGTAAAAACATAAAAGTAAAAAAAACATTAGTGGCCAACTAGGAAACACACAAAAAAACAAA
>JBCNJP010005562.1:0-20846 GCA_039602395.1 Deinandra increscens subsp. villosa
ACCCCAAGGATGGACAGTTGCAAGTGTTTCCCATAGAACACTCCAACTTCCATAACAGGTATCCCATTTGGCAATACCTCGAAATGTCAGCGCTGTTTTCCGTTAAGTAAATTCGTTGTGACCCAAACGGGCTCACAATTTAAGGGTTAGTGAAACTCACCTTAGGTTGCTCAGCTTACACTTCAAATAATCCAATTATGATTGCTAACGAAGACCTAATAATCACATTAAGGTCTTAGGTGTTAGGTTGTGTCTAAACTTTAACTACGTCACTATGGCCCATAACATAACACGTTGGAACTACGACTCGACATACCGACACACGACACCGATGGTTGATCATAAACGAGGGTTCACATTACTCAGAAATCAAAGCATGTTTCATTATTGCATAATCATGTAAGTCATGGCATAACATTCAAATAAGTTGCACAAGTTTGGGTTTTGGTCTGGCCACAGTTTCGCTACACAGTTTCGCTATGTGCACGGGCAGCACTTTCGCTAGGGTATACCCGATGACACAGTTTCGCTGGCTAGATTCGCCCGAAACTGGTTTGAACTTTCGTTCATATAAGGCACAGTTTCGCTAGATAGTTTCGCTCGAAACTGATGGCACAGTTTCGCAATCTAGTTTCGCATCGAAACTAATTTGAACTTTCGTTCAAGAGTCTATGGTAGTTTCGCTCGGTAGTTTCGTTCGAGCAATACACTTGGTTTCACAAGCGACACTATAGTTTCGCTGTATAGTGTCGCTGGATGAAGATTCAAACAGTTTGCGAAACTACAGTTTCGCCTAACGAATCTGTCAGTTTCGCTAGTCGCAGAAAACTCGCAAATTTGACAAAAAATCATTCTAACAGCTTCCATACTTCATATAATTCAGTATCTAGCATGCATAAACATTTGCCAACATCAAACAAGCAAATTTAACACCTTAAACATGGAGTTTCATCATCAAATCTCCAAGAACACTTTTAAGCATAAAATGACCTAACTAGCATGAATCTTCATTATGGCATGATTTTACACGTAAAGTTTCAGTCTTTATGCTAGATCTAACATTCCTAAGCATCATATTAGAAGATCAAACGATTTCATGAAGATTTGGTCATGCTTTTTAAGAAAACACATAGAAATGCAAGAAAATGGTTTTGGGGACTCACGGTTTGATCTCGGATCCGAATGGATGAGTTCACCAGCTGAGATGACGGTGGTACTCGGCTGGCCAGAAGTGGTTTTCGGTTGGATGAGCTTCAACGAGAGGGAGAGAGAGTGTAGGAGTGTGTGTGTGTGAGAAATGATGTAAATAATGAGGGTTTAGGGTTTATTTTGGTTTATATACTAATTCCTTTGGTGGGCTTTCATTGGGATTTGGGCCCCAATGATTAGTCCATCATTAGCCCATGATTAACATGTATGCATACACTCTAATTACTAGATTAATCACATAAATACACATTTAAGCAATTTGTCATGCTAATAATAATAAATACGTAAATACACAATTAAGCAATTTGTCACATAATTCAACAAGTAAACAAATAGTCATGCTTTTGATAATAATCATGCATTTAAATCGTTTTGCACATAATTCCACATAGTGGTAATAAATAAATAAATACATGTGAACGGGTTTGGTGATCAACCAAGAGTCGTGGACGTATTCGGCCTAGTTAAGCATTAGTTACCTAGTTAATACTTATAACGTAACTAACGGAGATTGTCTAACGGAAGTTAACCTTGGAATTCTCGGATGTCACACACATTCTTCTAGCTAAGTTTCGCCGAAATAGATACAAGAGAGACAATGAGAATTCGTGACTTGAGGGAGACCATCGAAAGATTTCGGTAACTTAACCGAAACCAGTGTGCTATACAGAAATCGAGTTGTAATAGTAATCAACGATTTGATCATCTAATCATAAGTGTTTATTAACTTTGTTGATTAATCGTTTATTATTGCTAATCATACTTGATTCAATCAATCACTTGCATTTCGCACTCGTGATTGATCATTGATATAGTGTTTGGACTATAATTGAAAAATGATGAGGCTTGTGTATTAAATGGCTTTGGGCTCGGGTTATCCATGTTTAGGGATTGAGTGTTAGTTAATTTTTTTTGTTCTTGTAAAATACGGTTTGAGCTAGAGTGGCGAAGGGCTTTCGCCCATGTAATAAATGTGTGAGTTTGTATTTAAACAAACTCACATTCTACTAGCTATGGTTTGCCGAAATAGACACAAGAGAGACAATGAGAATTCATGACTTGAGAGAGACCATCAAAAGATTTTGGTAACTTAACCGAAAGCAGTGTGCTAGACAGAAATCGAGTTGTAATAGTAATCAACGATTTGATCATCTAATCATAAGTGTTTATTAACTTTGTTGATTCATCGTTTATTATAGCTTTTCATACTTGATTCAATCAATCATCTGGATTCCGGACTCCTGAGTGATCATTGATATTGTGTTTGGACTATAATCGATAAATGATGAGGCTTGTGTATTAAATGGCTTTGGGTTCGAGTTATCCATGTTTAGTGATTGGGTGTTAGTTAATTATTTGTTTGTTCTTGTAAAATACGGTTAGAGCTAGAGACACAAAGATGTGTGAGTTTGTATTTAAACAAACTCACATTCTACTAGCTAAGTTTCGCCGAAATAGATACAAGAGAGATAATGAGAATTCGTAACTTGAGGGAGACCATCGAAAGATTTCGGTAACTTAACCGAAACTAGTGTGCTAGACAGAAATTGAGTTGTAATAGTAATCAACGATTTGATCATGTAATCATAAGTGTTTATTAACTTTGTTGATTCATCGTTTATTATAGCTTCTCATACTTGGATCATTCAATCATCTGGATTCCGGACTCCTGATTGATCATCGATATGGTGTTTGGACTATAATAAAAAAATGATGAGGCTTGTGTATTAAACGGCTTTGGGCTCGGGTTATCCATGTTTATTTTTTTTTTGGGTAAAGGGTTACCCAAAATAATTAACAAACAAATAATCCTAACTACCTATAGACAGGGTAAGTCGGGTATCAATCCAGGGGAGTTGGTGGTTATTAGCGATCCTAATTACCTAATCTAAATTACTGTCACTAACTTAGATTAACTAAACTAACCTAAATACTGAAAATATAAAAAGTTGCCTCTTGGCTATTTAATTTGAATGGATTAAAAACTAAATAAAACTAATGCTAATTTGAACTAGTAAATAGATAATTAAAACGTGACAACCTCAGGATCCCGGTTAGCTAATTCCTAATCCTATTCAGTTAATCAATTCAACCCAATCCGACCTACGATATATTCACATGCAACACAAGATAGTCCTAGAGCTATGCTTGGAAAGGTAGTCCGGGAGCGGAGAGCGAAACACATTCACAAACCCTAAGTTGAATTGTAAAATCTATTCAACCAAACATTCAAATCACACAAGTGCTAAGTATAGTCCTAGAGCTATGCAATTAAGGTAGTCCGGGAGCGGGGGGCACATATGCAATCAAAACGCAAGATAAATAAACTTAAATTGAACATCCATATGAATCAAACATTGTCACTATGTTTATAGAATCAGAAAATAGACAAAGAATAACTGAAAAGAATAGTAATACGCTAACCGTTCACCGTCGGTAATCACTCGGACTTAGCCAGACATCGCAAACATCATTGAATCATTCAAAACTAAGAAAATAGATGAAAAACTAAAGAAAAATCGTCTCTGGAGAGTTCTGGTCGGCTACATCCGAAGTTCCTTTAGAAAAAAACCTAAAAACTGCTTAAATACGTCAAATACCAAAAATATCGAAAATCTGCCGACATCGACCCGGATCGTGACGCGAGGGATTTGGAAGTTTTCCTCGCGACACTCCGGGGGTCCTGGGCTTCGCTGTTTTGGCCCAAAATCTGATCAGACGCGGCCCAATGCTCTAAATTCAGCCCAATCTCCTTTCTAAACCCAATTTGATATATTTAAAGCCCATTCCTTCAATCCTTGACCCATGTGAATTATTTCAAATCCCAACAACTCTATTGCGCACTCCCGAACATTCACAACTTTGTCTTTATTTTGCTTGATTAATTCCTCCAAAGCTCGCATCTTTTCACCTTTAGTCACCAATGCTTCTAAAACACCTCAAAATGCATAACCTATGACAATTAAACTCAAAACACATCAAGTACAAAATGTAGGATATATCATGTGAATTAATATATTGTAACCATTAAAATTATATGATTAATTATTAGAAACCATTACAGGTAATTTAGATTGTGTGTTAGTTAATTATTTGTTTGTTCTTGTAAAATACGGTTTGAGCTAGAGGGTCAACGGTCTTTCGCCCATGTAATAAAGGTGTGAGTTTGTATTTAAACAAACTCATATTCTACTAGCTAAGGTTCGCCGAAATAGACACAAGATAGACAATGAGAATTCATTACTTGAGAGAGACCATCGAAAGATTTCGGTAACTTAACCGAAACCAGTGTGCTAGACAGAAATCAAGTTGTAATAGTAATCAACGTTTTGATCACCTAACCATAGGTGTTTATTAACTTTGTTGATTCATCGTTTATTATAGCTTTTCATACTTGATTCAATCAATCACTTGCATTTCGCACTTGTGATTGATCATTGATATAGTGTTTGGACTATAATCGAAAAATGATGAGGCTTGTGTATTAAATGGCTTTGGGCTCGGTTTATCCATGTTTAGTGATTGGGTGTTAGTTAATTTTTTTTGTTCTTGTAAAATACGGTTTGAGCTAGAGTGGGAAAGGGCTTTCGCCCATGTAATAAATGTGTGAGTATGTATTTAAACAAACTCACATTCTACTATGTAATTAGGCAAACCAAATTTTAGATTCAAATCCAAGAAACGTTCACGAAATCTCAGTCAACGGGTTCCCATTTATCATAAATTTTGGTCCCCCTTTTTCGTCTCGTTTAAAATAGATTTGAATTCTTTATTTGGATACGTGAGACAGTTGAAGTGGTGTTTCCTTGTTCTGGGATCCTTTATCTTGGTTTTAAATCATTGGGTTTAGACATTACTTCGACGCTTTTTAATCCTGCAACCCTCGTGTTTAGTTGCCATCATTGCGTTTGGAACCCTGAACAGACTGCCGGTGATAAGCCGGAGGAAGGTGAGGATGACGTCAAGTCATCATGCCCCTTATGGCCGGGACAAAGGGTCGCGATCACGCGAGGGTGAGCTAACTCCAAAATCCCGTCCTCAGTTCGGATTGCAGGCCCCCCTCTTACTAAGACTACAGAATGTTCTTGTGAATTATGGCCAATACCGGGAAAAATAATCAAGTAATTAATGACTGGACGAAACCAAGAAATAACCCCTCACGTGCGAAATTATAGAAGATCCGAAACCGGTGGTTTCTTGGTCACGACCAGCTAAAGCTAAAGTTCCATTAAAGAGCGTTTCCACGGGGTAGATCCTCCTTAGGGAATATAAGGTTTTCATGAGGCTGATCTTGAGCCGCCATCCAAGCACGAATACCTTCGTTAATTTTTTTCTGATAATAATTATTACAAGGCCCAATTTATTCAACAATTGGATTATTGCGCCTGTCGGCCTTCTTATGTCAGGATATGGCTCAAATAATAAATATTCTTTTTTAGGTGGTCTACGAGCTGCTGCTCAAGCAATTAGTTATGAAATACCATTAACTCTATGTGTGTTATCAATATCTCTACGTGTGATTCGTTAAGACATAAATTTCCCGCTACTTCTTAAACCCCCTTCGTCTAATTTTGACTTAGATTCCGATAAACTAATTACTTGTTTGCTCAAAATAATTAAACGTAATGTTTTAATTTTGATTCAAAGGAAAGAAAGTGTGGAGTTGAAATAACTCACTCAGAACGCTTTTTAAAGGATTACGTGGTACGATTAGATCGAATAAGCCCTTGTCCGTTTTATCAAATTTCTGAGAGATCAAAAGGTGCACAGATGCTTTATTTATCACCGGGTAGATGAAGAGGATGAGCTTCAAGAGAATGATTCGGAGTTCTTGCAGAGTGGAACCGTGCAGTACCAGACACGAGAAAGATCTTCCAAAGAACAAGGCCTTTTTCGAATAAGCCAATTCATTTGGGACCCTGCAGATCCACTCTTTTTCATATTCAAAGCTCAGCCCTTTGTCTCTGTGTTTTCACATCGAGAATTATTTGCAGATGAAGAGATGTCAAAGGGGCTTCTTACTCCCCAAACAAATCCTCCTACATCTCTATATAAACGCTGGTTTATCAAGAAGACGCAAGAAAAGCACTTCTCTTTATATTTATGATAAAGTATCACAAACTCTGGAAAGAAAAAAATTTTCCGCCGGGGGCTCGTATGAGAGTTGGTTTGACTGCCCTAACTATGGCGGAATATTTCCGATATGTTAATGAACAAGACGTTCTTTTATTTGTTGACAATATCTTCCGTTTTGTCCAAGCAGGATCTGAAGTATCCGCCTTGTTGGGTAGAATGCCTTCCGCTGTGGGTTGAGAGACAATGAGAATTCATGACTTGAGAGAGACCATCGAAAGATTTCGGTAACTTAAACGAAAGCAGTGTGCTAGACAGAAATCGAGTTGTAATAGTAATCAACGATTTGATCATCTAATCATAAGTGTTTATTAACTTTGTTGATTCATCGTATATTATAGCTTCTCATACTTGATTCAATCAATTATCTGGATTCCGGACTCCTGATTGATCATTGATATTGTGTTTGAACTATAATCGATAAATGATGAGGCTTGTGTATTAAATGGCTTTTGGTTCGGGTTATCTGTCACACCCCCAAAATACCACTAACGGAGTTTATACCGTTAAGGGGCGCGACTAGACCAGGATCCACAACCATAGTTACAAATACTAAACGAATCAGGGTTAGTTCAAACACAAGATAGAAATCAAAATCTTAAATTACATACGCAGCGGAAAATTAATTGTCTTTAGCACTAACCACGTGCCTTACATAAACGTTGTTTTAAATTCCCGAAATAGTTCAATTAAAATAGAGGTCTTCACGTGCCATGCCAACCCGCTCCGGATACTCCTTAGCGATCTGCAAAAGTTTAAACCACGCAAGTGTCAACCTAACGGTTGGTGAGTTCACAGTGGGCTTGTCATGCATTGGCCCAGTCTCATAATCATAGTTCGTATCAAAATGTACTTACAAAATATTCATTTGTGAAAAGCAATGCTCGTATTTAATTCTTAGTTTATAAATGGTTTGTCCGTGACCACGTCATCGGGTATGTACTAGTTCCGTAAAGTTAAAGGACTCAACCGATATCGCGGGTAGCTAATCCGTTGTTCCATGCTCTAAGGAAGTTTGTACCAAAGCTGACTTATTTTGTGGGGGCCGAGCCATCCCGTACGGTGCGGACCAAGTCATCGCGGTTTCTGCCTCCCCCGTGTCCTCTCGGGACCACGGTCAAATAGGCTGATATTGTTCCTCCGTGCACTTCCCGTGCCACGGGGCGGAGTTTGTCAAACTCCAGTAGATCTACCCAACATCCCCTCGCTTTCACAAATTAATGGCACAATTAAGTTGAGGACTTTTAAGTTATAAGGCATCCTTAGAAAACATGTGATATCATATGGTTTAGACTTTAACCTACACTAGCCATATTAAAATGTTTTCAGTTTTGTTTCAAAAAGCAGTTTGATCAGAGTTCACAAGTGTTCCCATAAAACACTTCAGTTCATCAAGTGGGTGCCGAGCATCCCGGGTTCTCATGTTTATCAGTGAGGTGCCTAGCACTCTCGAGTTTATCAGCATTGTTTTCGTTAAGTTATTCTGTGTGGCCCATCGGACTCACGGTAAGCGGGTTAGTGACACTCACCTTTGGTTGCACTGCTACACTTCAAGTAATCCGAATATTGTTGTTTAACGAAGACCTAGAACACGTTTAGGTCTTAAGTATTAGTTTCGTGTCTAATCTTTACTTAACGTCACTATGGCCCATAACATAGCACGTTGCAACTATGACTCGACATACCGACACACGACACCAATGGTTGATCATAGATAAGGGTTCTTATAAATCAGAAATCAAACATGTTTCATCATGGCAAAATCATGTAAGTCATGGCATAACACTTAAGCAAATTTCACAAGTTTGGTTTTTAGGTCAAGCCTCAGTTTCGCTAGCCTAGTTTCGCTAGGCAGTTTCGCTAGGTGCACGGGCAGCACTTTCGCTAGGCAATGCCCGGTAACACAGTTTCGCTAGGCTAGTTTCGCCCGAAACTGCTGACGCAGTTTCGCTAGCCTAGTTTCGCAGGGAAACTGGTTTGAACTTTCGTTCAGGTATTTCGCTCGATAGTTTCGCTCGAGCTGGTCTGGTCAGGTTCCCGGCGACACTATAGTTTCGCTGGTCAGTGTCGCTGGAAGGAGATATAATTTCGCTACTTAGTTTCGCCCAGAGAACACACAGTTTCGCTGGTCGCGAAAAACATACGGATTTGCCTAAAAATCAACCTAACAGCTTCTGATCATACATGCAATTCATTATCTAGCATCCATAGGCATTTACCAACATAAATCAAGCAACTTTAACACGTTTAACATGCATTTTGTCATCAAATCTCTAAAATAGGTTCAAAACCCTAAAATGAACTAATTTGCACAAATCTCTAATATGGATGGATTTCACACGTAAAGTTATCAACTTTATTACAGATCTAGCATCCTAAAGCATATATACAGAAGATCAAGCAATATCGTGAAGGTTTGGTCATGCTTTTTAAGAAAAACACATATAAAACACATAATGGAGGTTTTTGGGACTCACGGTTCGATCTCCTAGCTTGGTAGATGATGGTTTGAGGCTGAGATCTCGACAACTTGGTGTGAACCTCGACTGACCAGAATCTCCAGGAGAAAAGAGTGTGTGTGTGTTTGTTGTGATATGAGGCAAATGAGGCTACTAGGGTTTATTAAGTTTATTTATATCAGGGGCTAGTTTCGCTGGCAGTTTCGCTGGCTGGCGAAACTGGCTCTGATCTCGGACACATTGATCAGTCTAGCCTGCTACCGGGCGAATCTGTAATTTCGCTCGGTAGTTTCGCTGACTACCAAATTTAGGCAATTTTCACATAATCAAGTATTTACAATTAATCATGCTATTCACAATAATAAGTCATGTATTTAAATCACATTGCACATAAAGACAATCAATGATGAACACATAACACATATGGACGGTTCGGTGATCAACCAAAGGTCGTGGACGTATTCGGCCTAGTTATGCATTAGCTACTTATAACGTAACTAACGGGTTTGTCTAACGGAAGTTAACCTTGAAATTCTCGGGTGTCACATCATTCCCCTGAAATTGGAATTTTCGTCCCGAAAATTATTCTTGTGTCGTAGCGTTCGCAGCATCAGCTGTCGTCGTTGCTATCGTCGCTGGGGAAAGAAAGCAAAAAGTTTTAGGGTTGTCACATCCTCCTCCCGTTAAGGAATTTTGGTCCCCAAAATTAAATCATACCATGAGTTTCCGTGGACGTTTGCTCGAACAGGTGAGGATACTTTTTCTTCATCTGATCCTCACGTTCCCAAGTATATTCAGGTCCACGTCTTGAGTTCCATCGCACCTTGACGATCGGAATCTTGCTACGTTTGAGGGCTTTCTCCTCGCGTCCCATGATTTCTACCGGTTGCTCGATGAATCTCAAATGTTCGTCAATTTCCAATTCCTCCAGAGGAATTATTTCGATGTCTTCAGCCAGACACTTCTTTAGATTGGAAACGTGAAACACGTTGTGAACTCCATCGAGTTCAGCAGGGAGTTGCAATCGATAGGCCACCGGGCCTACTTCCCCAATAATTTCAAACGGACCGATGTAGCGAGGATTTAACTTTCCACGCTTCCCGAAGCGTATCACTCCCTTCCAAGGAGATACCTTCAACAATACTTTGTCACCCACCTCAAACTTTAGAGGTTTTCGGCGTTTGTCGGCATAACTCTTTTGTCGATCACGTGCTGCAGCTAGCCGTTGCCTAATTTGAATAATCCGTTCGGTCATATCATGGATAACTTCCGGTCCAGTGAGCCCTTTCTCACCTGTTTCAGCCCAACACACGGGCGATCTACATTTTCTGCCGTAAAGTGCTTCAAAAGGTGCAGCACCTATACTTGAATGATAACTATTGTTGTAAGAGAACTCCACCAGTGGAAGGTGAGTCTCCCAATCTTTCCCAAAGTCCAGAACACAAGCTCGGAGCATATCTTCTAAGGTTTGAATCGTTCGTTCCGTCTGACCGTCAGTCTGCGGGTGATAAGCTGTGCTCATGTCTAGTCGGGTTCCCAATGCTTCCTGCATTGATTGCCATAACCGGGAAGTGAATCGAGGATCTCGATCAGAAATGATAGTCTTAGGCACACCGTGAAGCTTCACAATTTTGTCGATGTACAGTTTTGTCAATTTATCCATATTATCACTTTCCTTCATCGGAATGAAATGTGCAGATTTGGTTAACCGATCGATGACAACCCAAATCGCATCCGGTTGATTTGATCGATGAGGTAATCCCGTTACAAAATCCATGGAGATGTCCTCCCATTTCCATTCTGGGATCTTTGGTTGTTGTAGTAAACCAGAAGGCTTTTGGTATTCAATCTTGACCCTTGAACATGTTAAACACTTAGCCACATACCGAGCAATGTCGGCTTTCATATTCGGCCACCAATAAAGATTTTTCAAGTCCTGATACATTTTATCCGATCCAGGGTGCACCGAGTATCTTGATTTGTGAGCCTCGTCCATCACGAGCTCACGGAGATTTCCAAACATTGGAACCCAGATTCTGTCATTATAATACGTGAGTCCATCGGACTTAACTTCAGAATGGCCATCTACACCACGCAGTGCTTCAGCTGCGAAGTTTTCGGCTTTCAAAGCTTCTCGTTGGCAGTCACGGATTCGATCCGGTAATCCTGAATGTATTGTAAGTTGAAGCGCTCGTACCCGACGAGGCTTTTCGTACTCTTTTCTGCTTAGGGCATCAGCCACAACGTTGGCTTTTCCAGGATGATACTTAATGGCCAAATCATAATCATTTAGTAACTCGACCCACCGTCGTTGTCGCATGTTGAGGTCTTTCTGATCAAAGATGTGCTGCAGACTTTTATGATCGGTGAATATCGTGCACTTTGTTCCGTATAGGTAATGTCTCCAAATCTTGAGTGCATGAACAACGGCTCCCATTTCCAAATCATGCGTTGTATAGTTCTTTTCTGTATCCTTTAGTTGCCTGGACCCATAGGCAATCACTTTATCTCGTTGCATCAACACGCAACCGAGTCCTTGAATCGATGCATCGCAGTAAACCACAAAGTCGTCTATTCCATCGGGTAACGCAAGAATTGGAGCCGAACATAACATATCTTTAAGCGTTTGGAACGCGCGCTCTTCTTTTTCTCCCCATCTGTATTGCACTCCTTTGTGCGTTAAGGCCGTTAAGGGTTGAGCCAATTGAGAGAAACCCTTAATAAACCTTCGATAATATCCGGCAAGTCCTAAAAATTGTCGGATTTCTGTTGGCGCTCTTGGGGTAGACCAGTTCTTTATTGCTTCCACTTTGGCTGGATCGACATGAATTCCTTCCTCATTAACAATGTGTCCAAGAAACTGGACTTCGCGGATCCAAAAGTCACACTTTGAAAACTTGGCGTAGAGCTGTTCCTTGCGAAGCAATTCCAAAATAAGACGCAGATGTTCCTCGTGTTCTTCCTTGGTCTTAGAGTAGATCAAAATGTCGTCGATGAAGACTATCACAAACTTATCGAGGTACGGCTTGCACACTCGATTCATCAAATCCATAAACACAGCCGGTGCATTGGTTAGCCCAAACGGCATAACCAGGAACTCGTAGTGACCATACCGAGTCCTGAAAGCAGTCTTAGGAACATCCTCTTCACGAACACGAAGTTGGTGATATCCAGACCGTAGATCAATCTTTGAAAAGTAGCTTGAACCCTGTAGTTGATCGAAGAGATCGTCGATTCGAGGAAGTGGATACCGATTCTTGATCGTAACTTTGTTAAGCTCTCGGTAGTCAATGCACATGCGAAACGTTCCATCCTTCTTCTTAACAAACAGTACCGGAGCTCCCCATGGAGACGAACTTGGACGAATAAACCCCTTGTCGAGTAGCTCTTGCAGTTGTGAGGAGAGTTCGTTGAGTTCACTTACAGCCAATCGGTAAGGTGCGCGTGCGATCGGAGCGGCACCTGGAGCTAAATCAATCCCAAACTCAACTTGTCGAAATGGAGGCAAGCCAGGCAGATCTTCAGGAAATACGTCTTGGAAGTCGCGAACTATCGGGTAATCATCAATTTTGCGCTCGGGATGTGTCGTATCAGTGACGTTTGCAAGAATCGCGAAGTGACCCTTACGGAGGCATTTCTGAGCTTTAAGGAACGAAATAATGCCGGTGACAGTTCCACCTTTCTCACCTTGAACCGCTAATACTTTGCCGTCTTCGAGTGGAATACGAACCACTTTTTCTTTACATAAGATTTCAGCCCGATTCTCGGATAACCAATCCATTCCTACTATAACGTCGAAACTACCAATTGGGAAAGGCATAAGGTCGATTCCTAGGGTATGGCCCGCTAGTTCTAGCTTACAATCCTTAACTATCTGGGTCGTATCATGAAGTTTACCATTTGCTAGTTCTACCACATATTTAGCGTCTAGGGCAATCGGTTTAGCGTTAATTATTCTAGCAAATTTAGTGGAAATAAAACTTCTTTCAGCACCAGAATCAAATAAAACAGTAGCAAAGAAACCGTTCAAAATAAATTTACCATTGATCACGTTGGCGTCATTGCGAGCTTCACCCTGGCCCATGACGAAAGCTCGACCTCTACCATTTCCACCATTTCCGTTTCCACCATTACCATTGCCATTCCCATTACCATTACCTCCGCCGTTACCATTCCCACCGTTATTTCCCTGATTGCCATTACCTTGTCTTCTTAGCTGAGGGCAGTCTCTCTTGATGTGACCTTGAGCACCACACTCAAAGCAGCCACGGGCTCCCCCATTGTTGTTGTTCTGGTTCTGACCGTTGTTCCCATTACCCCGATTGTTCCCATAGTTGTTCCCTTGATTGTTGCTGTTCCTTCTGGGGCGGTTTTGCTGCTCGGGTAAAGTTGCCCAACAGTCCTTCGCTTCGTGGCCTCCCTTGCCACACCTTTCGCAGCTCACATTCTTCCTACAATTACCAGCATGATGCTTTCCACACCTGTTGCACAAGGGCAGGTTACCCCTGTAGTTGCTCTGACCATTTCCGCCCTGGCGGTAGTTACCACTGTTATTCCCAGACCTCTTGCTTTGACCTTGGGAGTTATAGGACCTCCCAGTGCTGTTTCCAACACTCTGAACATTCATCGAGTTTTCGGGAGCTTCATCATCAGCCTTTCTCTTGCCACTCAAGGCAGTCTTCTCGGTGGCTTTCGCAGGTAGTGTACCTTTTTCGACCTCTTGATCAGTGAGTTTGTGAGCCAAACGAATGGCTTGCTGCACGTTTGCGGGGTTGCTGGCAGTCACCAATCCCTTGATTTGAGGCGCGAGGCCTTCCAGATAACGCTCGATGCGTTTGAATTCAGCGTCAACCATTGAGGGGCACAAGACCTCATACTCGTGATATCGTGCAGTGTACTGTTCAACTTCAGACCCAGACATCTTCAAATTCAGGAATTCTCCTTCAAGCTTCTTCACTTGGTCGCGGGGACAGTATTCCTCCATGATCAGCTCCTTAAATGCTGCCCACTGCATGTTATCAGCCGCGTCCAGCCCAACCATTTGAATTTCAGCGTTCCACCAGGAGAGTGCAGCTCCTTCGAAAGTACCAGTAGCAAACTTAACCTTGCTTTCAGCTGGGCAATTACACATGGAGAAGACCTTCTCGGACTTCTCAATCCATCGGAGGAGTCCTACAGCTCCTTCTTCGCCGGAAAACGTCATCGGCTTGCAGTCCATGAAAGACTTGTACGTGCAGTGGTGTTGGTTTCCTGATGCATAAATAGTTCGGACTTAAAATTAAACAGGTCATGATATAATTGCTTTGTGCCTTAACCGGCATAATAGTTACCCTGTGCGGCATATGCAGCTTGGACGGCTGCCACCGCGGCTTGCACATGTTCAGTAATCATTGCTTGCAGCTGTGCAGGCGTCATGTTTATACCGCCTCTTCCGTTTCCTCTTCCAGACATCTTGCTGAACAGTTAAAGTAGCCAGTGTTCAGTCACAGTTATATTTTTATACATATCCCATAATATGTATATTAGCCAGTTCCCGTTATCCCACTATTAGTCCAGAAAAATTTTCGTGCAAATTGAGGCGTCGTCGAAGAACGTCGTAAATGCTATCGTCGAAGGTCGGCTTCCCATAAAGTCACCGTCGGCGTAGTCGTCGTAGTAGAAATCAGGACGTAGCGTGTAGCATCGTTTCGTTGTCGCTTTCCCCAGAGTAGTGTGCGTATTCGCGGTCGCATTTCGTATTCGTGTGAAAATTTCCTAAGGTCTTTCCGTTAGACTACTTAGACACGGTCTATATATATACTTATATATATATATATACATATATCTGTACGTACTAAGCTTTTACTTACACAGCAGAGCGAGTATCCCAGGTTGGCACGTAAAAATTTTGTCTTTGGGAATTTGTTTGTTCGTTTTGTAACCAAGGTTTTCAAGTTGCAGTTTCCAAATCGTTTTCAAAATGATTCCAGTTCTCTGCAACTCTATGGCTCTGATACCAATCTGTCACACCCCCAAAATACCACTAACGGAGTTTATACCGTTAAGGGGCGCGACTAGACCAGGATCCACAACCATAGTTACAAATACTAAACGAATCAGGGTTAGTTCAAACACAAGATAGAAATCAAAATCTTAAATTACATACGCAGCGGAAAATTAATTGTCTTTAGCACTAACCACGTGCCTTACATAAACGTTGTTTTAAATTCCCGAAATAGTTCAATTAAAATAGAGGTCTTCACGTGCCATGCCAACCCGCTCCGGATACTCCTTAGCGATCTGCAAAAGTTTAAACCACGCAAGTGTCAACCTAACGGTTGGTGAGTTCACAGTGGGCTTGTCATGCATTGGCCCAGTCTCATAATCATAGTTCGTATCAAAATGTACTTACAAAATATTCATTTGTGAAAAGCAATGCTCGTATTTAATTCTTAGTTTATAAATGGTTTGTCCGTGACCACGTCATCGGGTATGTACTAGTTCCGTAAAGTTAAAGGACTCAACCGATATCGCGGGTAGCTAATCCGTTGTTCCATGCTCTAAGGAAGTTTGTACCAAAGCTGACTTATTTTGTGGGGGCCGAGCCATCCCGTACGGTGCGGACCAAGTCATCGCGGTTTCTGCCTCCCCCGTGTCCTCTCGGGACCACGGTCAAATAGGCTGATATTGTTCCTCCGTGCACTTCCCGTGCCACGGGGCGGAGTTTGTCAAACTCCAGTAGATCTACCCAACATCCCCTCGCTTTCACAAATTAATGGCACAATTAAGTTGAGGACTTTTAAGTTATAAGGCATCCTTAGAAAACATGTGATATCATATGGTTTAGACTTTAACCTACACTAGCCATATTAAAATGTTTTCAGTTTTGTTTCAAAAAGCAGTTTGATCAGAGTTCACAAGTGTTCCCATAAAACACTTCAGTTCATCAAGTGGGTGCCGAGCATCCCGGGTTCTCATGTTTATCAGTGAGGTGCCTAGCACTCTCGAGTTTATCAGCATTGTTTTCGTTAAGTTATTCTGTGTGGCCCATCGGACTCACGGTAAGCGGGTTAGTGACACTCACCTTTGGTTGCACTGCTACACTTCAAGTAATCCGAATATTGTTGTTTAACGAAGACCTAGAACACGTTTAGGTCTTAAGTATTAGTTTCGTGTCTAATCTTTACTTAACGTCACTATGGCCCATAACATAGCACGTTGCAACTATGACTCGACATACCGACACACGACACCAATGGTTGATCATAGATAAGGGTTCTTATAAATCAGAAATCAAACATGTTTCATCATGGCAAAATCATGTAAGTCATGGCATAACACTTAAGCAAATTTCACAAGTTTGGTTTTTAGGTCAAGCCTCAGTTTCGCTAGCCTAGTTTCGCTAGGCAGTTTCGCTAGGTGCACGGGCAGCACTTTCGCTAGGCAATGCCCGGTAACACAGTTTCGCTAGGCTAGTTTCGCCCGAAACTGCTGACGCAGTTTCGCTAGCCTAGTTTCGCAGGGAAACTGGTTTGAACTTTCGTTCAGGTATTTCGCTCGATAGTTTCGCTCGAGCTGGTCTGGTCAGGTTCCCGGCGACACTATAGTTTCGCTGGTCAGTGTCGCTGGAAGGAGATATAATTTCGCTACTTAGTTTCGCCCAGAGAACACACAGTTTCGCTGGTCGCGAAAAACATACGGATTTGCCTAAAAATCAACCTAACAGCTTCTGATCATACATGCAATTCATTATCTAGCATCCATAGGCATTTACCAACATAAATCAAGCAACTTTAACACGTTTAACATGCATTTTGTCATCAAATCTCTAAAATAGGTTCAAAACCCTAAAATGAACTAATTTGCACAAATCTCTAATATGGATGGATTTCACACGTAAAGTTATCAACTTTATTACAGATCTAGCATCCTAAAGCATATATACAGAAGATCAAGCAATATCGTGAAGGTTTGGTCATGCTTTTTAAGAAAAACACATATAAAACACATAATGGAGGTTTTTGGGACTCACGGTTCGATCTCCTAGCTTGGTAGATGATGGTTTGAGGCTGAGATCTCGACAACTTGGTGTGAACCTCGACTGACCAGAATCTCCAGGAGAAAAGAGTGTGTGTGTGTTTGTTGTGATATGAGGCAAATGAGGCTACTAGGGTTTATTAAGTTTATTTATATCAGGGGCTAGTTTCGCTGGCAGTTTCGCTGGCTGGCGAAACTGGCTCTGATCTCGGACACATTGATCAGTCTAGCCTGCTACCGGGCGAATCTGTAATTTCGCTCGGTAGTTTCGCTGACTACCAAATTTAGGCAATTTTCACATAATCAAGTATTTACAATTAATCATGCTATTCACAATAATAAGTCATGTATTTAAATCACATTGCACATAAAGACAATCAATGATGAACACATAACACATATGGACGGTTCGGTGATCAACCAAAGGTCGTGGACGTATTCGGCCTAGTTATGCATTAGCTACTTATAACGTAACTAACGGGTTTGTCTAACGGAAGTTAACCTTGAAATTCTCGGGTGTCACATCATTCCCCTGAAATTGGAATTTTCGTCCCGAAAATTATTCTTGTGTCGTAGCGTTCGCAGCATCAGCTGTCGTCGTTGCTATCGTCGCTGGGGAAAGAAAGCAAAAAGTTTTAGGGTTGTCACATTATCCATGTTTAGTGATTGGGTGTTAGTTAATTATTTGTTTGTTCTTGTAAAATACGGTTAGAGCTAGAGGGACAAAGGGCTTTGGCCCATGTAATAAATGTGTGAGTTTGTTTTTAAACAAACTCACACTCTACTAGCTAAGTTTCGCCAAAATAGATACAAGAGAGACAATGAGAATTCGTGACTTGAGGGAGACCATCGAAAGATTTCGGTAACTTAACCGAAACCAGTGTGCTAGACAGAAATCGAGTTGTAATAGTAATCAACGATTTGATCATCTAATCATAAGTGTTTATTAACTTTGTTGATTAATCGTTTATTATTGCTAATCATACTTGATTCAATCAATCACTTGCATTTCGCACTCGTGATTGATCATTGATATAGTGTTTGGACTATAATCGAAAAATGATGAGGCTTGTGTATTAAATGGCTTTGGGCCCGGGTTATCCATGTTAAGTGATTGGGTGTTAGTTAATTTTTTTTGTTCTTGTAAAATACGGTTTGAGCTAGAGGGGCAAAGGGCTTTCGCCCATGTAATAAATGTGTGAGTTTGTATTTAAACAAAGTCACATTCTACTAGCTAAGGTTTGCCGAAATAGACACAAGAGAGACAATGAGAATTCATGACTTGAGAGAGACCATCGAAAGATTTCGGTAACTTAACCGAAAGTAGTGTGCTAGACAGAAATCGAGTTGTAATAGTAATCAACGATTTGATCATCTAATCATAAGTGTTTATTAACTTTGATGATTCATCGTTTATTATAGCTTCTCATACTTGATTCAATCAATCACTTGCATTTCGCACTCGTGATTGATCATTGATATAGTGTTTGGACCATAACCGATTTTGGAAATATCTAGTACCGTTAGCCTTTGTTTCTAACTGTTTGTCCATCCCACGAAGCGATTCAGCTGCTCAGTTTTCATCCTTTAATGCTTCGATCTGAGCCTTGCGGACTTGGTCAGGTAGTCCTGCGTGTATTGTGAATTGCAAGGCACGAACCCGTTTCGGTTTGGCATTTTCTTTTCTGCTGAGGGCATCGGCTACCACGTTAGCCTTCCCCGGATGGTACTTTATCGCACATTCATAATCATTTAACAGCTCAACCCACCGACGCTGCCTCATGTTAAGTTCTTTCTGGTCAAAGATGTGCTGCAAGCTCTTGTGATCCGTATAAATTGTGCACTTTGTACCATATAAATAGTGTCTCCAAATCTTTAGTGCGAGACCACAGCTCCCAGCTCTAGATCGTGAGTGGTGTAATTTTTCTCGTGTACCTTCAATTGTCGAGAAGCGTAAGTAATAACTTTCTCGCGTTGCATCAATACGCAACCGAGACCCTGGTTGGACGCGTCACAGTACACCACGAAGTCTTCTGTTCCTTCTGGCAAGGATAAGATAGGTGCACTGCTTAGCTTTTGCTTAAGCAATTGAAATGCCTGCTGATGCTTGTCACTCCACTTAAAAACGATGCCCTTCTGTGTTAACGCTGTAAGGGGCTGAGCAATCTTCGAAAAGCCCTCTATGAAACGCCTGTAATAACCCGCTAAACCCAAGAATTGCCGAATCTCAGTAGGAGTCCTGGGTGCTTCCCAGTTTTTGATCGCCTCGATTTTTGCCGGATCAACATGGATTCCCTTTTCATTAACCACGTGGCCAAGAAATTGCACCTCAAGAATCCAAAAATCACACTTGGAGAACTTTGCGTATAATTCCTCCTGTCGTAGCAATTGCAAAACCAACCGTAAGTGTTCCTCATGCTCTTCCTTGCTCTTCGAGTAAATGAGAATGTCATCAATAAAAACGATGACAAACTTGTCCAGGTACGGCTTACACACCCGATTCATGAGATCCATAAATACGGCGGGTGCGTTGGTTAGCCCAAAGGGCATGACCAGAAATTCAAAGTGACCGTACCTTGTGCGAAATGCCGTCTTGGAAATGTCTTCCTCCCTCACACGCAGTTGATGGTAGCCGGACCTTAAATCGATCTTTGAGTAATAGCTCGACCCCTGAAGTTGATCGAACAGGTCGTCTATGCGAGGCAGAGGGTAGCGGTTTTTGATAGTGACCTTGTTTAGTTCTCGATAATCTATGCACATGCGGAAAGTCCCATCTTTCTTCTTCACAAAGAGGACAGGAGCTCCCCATGGAGATGTGCTAGGTCGAATGAAGCCCTTATCTAACAGTTCCTGCAGTTGTGTAGATAGTTCTTTAAGCTCAGGTGGGGCTAATCGATATGGAGCACGAGCAATTGGCGCTGCACCCGTGGCGAGTGAGATTTCAAACTCGACTTGACGATGGGGCGGAAGACCAGGCAAGTCCTCCGGAAAAACATCAGGGAAATCGCGCACTACAGGAATGTCTTCTACCTTCCTCTCTTCCCGAGCATTGTCAGTTACTAGAGCCAAGAATGCCGTGCAGTTTTTCTTCCTCAGACATTTCTGCGCTTTCATAAAGGAAATAATTCCTTTAACGGTACCGCTTCTTTCACCTTGAACGGAAATGGCTTCCCCGTTAGGAAGTGGAATACAGACGACTTTGTTGTTGCATACGATCTCAGCGTTGTGGTCAGACAACCAATCCGTGCCAATGATGACATCAAAACTTCCGAGAGGTGTGAGCATAAGGTCGATATGAAAACTATGGCCAGATAGTTCTATCCTACATTGCTTGTAAATGTGTGTTACCCTCACTATCTTTCCATCAGCCAATTCTATGGAATAAGCAGTTTCTAATTCTACTGGTTCGATCCCTAGCAGTTTACTAAAGTCTTTTGATATGAAACTTTTATCGGCACCCGAATCAAAAAGAACATTAGCAAAGCGGTTATTTAGAGGGAACTTACCAGTCAACACGTTGTTGTCGTTCTTAGCATCTCCCTTGCCAATAGTGAACGCTCTGCCCCTAGTGCCACCACCGCCACCATTGTTGTTATTCTGCTTCAATTGTGGGCAGTCTCGTTTGATGTAGCCTTCTTTTCCACAGTGATAGCACCCCTTTTGCTGTTGATTTGTCTGAATTTCTCCACGACAATCTTTGGCGGCATGGCCTATTTTCCGGCACCGTCGGCATTGAAACTTCTCACACTGACCATAGTGATGGTACCCACACTTGTTACATTTGGGGTACTTCCCATTGTACTTGCCTTAATTGATTGCTAGAACCACTTTGATTGTTACCCCGATTGTTGTGATCATGTCTTCCTTGCTTGTGCGGTTGTTGCTGAGACGATGAAGACTTCAAGTCACTGTTTTCCCATTTCCTTTTGTTTTCTGATGCATTAGCAGAGGCACCTCTTTTTGGCAGAATTCCCTGATTCACGGCTGTTTCAGTCAGCTTATGGGCCATACGGATGGCCTGTTGTATAG
>JBCNJP010005563.1:0-23081 GCA_039602395.1 Deinandra increscens subsp. villosa
ACACAGTTGACTATATCATGAATACAATCATTATGTGATTAATATCACAAGTGAAGTCACAAAATGTGATAAGCAAAGCATATCTGAGTATGTCTGATAGTGTGGGGTACACTGGTCAATGCAAATCTAATAAATACTTTAACATATCCAGATGTTATGAGTATGATTGTGCCAGAGTTTAAATGTGGACAAAGTATATCTGCAATCGGCATGGCTTATGTGCTACAATAATCGAAATTGAAGTGTAGTTCAGCATGTTATGACCAATATGATCCCAAGTCGTGATCTTTCTCACAAAAGACAAAAATAGTGTCTGATTCTGTACTGGCATTTACTTTCTTATCAGAAAATACCAAAAAGATTTTAGGTGTGTTTTGATATAAAGTTTCTAAAAGTCAAAAAGATTTTGTTTCTGATTTGTTTTCGATTGATCAACACGAATTACGAAATCATTTTCAAAATCAAAATATCTTGGAGTCTCGAAGAGACGTTTTGCGCCAAGATTATTTATGTTGGCAGGTTTCTAAGTGGAAAGAGATCATCACAACTTCAAGTCTTCTGAAGGTTGTTAATAAAGAGACTACACACGTTGCAATATCAAGTATTCAAGATTGAACTCATCGTCTAGATCGAGGAGGAGTTTGATTGAAGATACAAGATACAAGTTTTATTAAGAGAAGATGATACTGCACATGCCGAGGGGGAGTTTGTTGATACATGGTTCCTGATCGTCATGTGAAGTATCGAGAACAAGACGGAACGTACAAGTTTAGGTCTGGCCGAACCTTGGCCGAACTCCAGGTTCGGAGCCGCCGAAGCTTGGCCGAACTTGAGGTTCGGCCAGTCGTGTTTTCAGCCTATAAATATGTTTGTCTTGTATAGAGTTAGAGAGCTTCCGTGTTATAACTTTCTCTAAGTGTACTCTGTTGTCTCTGTGGTCTCTGTGGTTAATACAAGTCTCAGTTGTATTTACTCTCTGTGTTTTACTCGTTTACATTGATTTCTATACGACTAAGTAGAAGATCCTCACGCTCACGCACTTTCGGGTGTTAGTTAATTATTTGTTTGTACTTGTAAAATAAGGTTTGAGCTAGAGGGACAAAGGGCTTTCGCCCATGTAATAAATGTGTGAGTTTGTATATAAACAAGCTCACGTTCTACTAGTTAAGGTTCGCCGAAATAGACACCAGAGAGATAATTAGAATTCATGACTTGAGAGAGACCATCGAAAGATTTCGGTAACTTAATTGAAACTAGTGTGCTAGACAGAAATCGAGTTGTAATAGTAATCAACGATTTGATCATCTAATCAAAAGGTGTTTATTAACTTTGTTGAATCATCGTTTATTATAGCTTCTCATACTTGATTCAATGAATCACTTGCATTTCGTACTCGTGATTGATCATTGATATATTGTTTGGACTATAATCGAAAAATGATGAGGCTTGTGTATTAAATGGCTTTGGGCTCGGGTTATCCATGTTTAGTGATTGGGTGTTAGTTAATTATTTGTTTGTTCTTGTAAAATACGGTTTGAGCTAGAGGGTAAAAGGGCTTTCGCCCATGTAATAAAGGTGTGAGTTTGTATTTAAACAAAATCACATTCTACTAGCTAAGGTTCGCCAAAATAGACACAAGAGAGACAATGAGAATTCATTACTTGAGAGAGACCATCGAAAGATTTCGGTAACTTAACCGAAACCAGTGTGCTAGATAGAACTCGCGTTGTAATAGTAATAAACGATTTGATCATCTAATTAAAAGGTTTTATTAACTTTGTTGAATCATCGTTTATTATAGCTTCTCATACTTGATTCAATCAATCATTTGGATTCCGGACTCCTGATTGATCATTGATATTGTGTTTGAACTATAATCGATAAATGATGAGGCTTGTGTATTAAATGGCTTTGGGCTCGGGTTATCCATGTTTAATGACTGGGTGTTAGTTAATTATTTGTTTGTTCTTGTAAAATACGGTTTGAGCTAGAGGGGCAAAGGGATTTGGCCCATGTAATAATGTATGAGTTTGTATTTAAACAAACTCACGTTCTACTAGCTAAGGTTCACCGAAATAGACACAAGAGAGACAATGAGAACTCGTGACTTGAGAGAGACCATCGAAAGATTTTGGTAACTTAACCGAAACTAGTCTGCAAGACAGAAATCGAGTTGTAGTAGTAATCAACGATTTTATCATCTAATCATAAGTGTTTATTAACTTTGTTGATTAATCGTTTATTATTGCTTCTTATACTTGATTCAATCAATTGCTTGCATTTCGCACTCGTGATTGATATTGATATAGTGTTTGGACTATAATCAAAAAATGATGAGGCTTGTGTATTAAATGGCTTTGGGCTCGGGTTATCCATGTTTAGTGATTGGGTGTTAGTTAATTATTTGTTTGTTCTTGTAAAATACGGTTTGAGCTAGAGGGTCAAAGGGCTTTCGCCCATGTAATAAAGGTGTGAGTTTGTATTTAAACAAACTCACATTCTACTAGCTAAGGTTCGCCAAAATAGACACAAGAGAGATAATGAAAATTCATTACTTGAGAGAGACCATCAAAAGATTTCGGTAACTTAACCAAAACCAGTATGCTAGACAGAAATCGAGTTGTAGTAGTAATCAACGATTTGATCATCTAATCATAAGTGTTTATTAACTTTGTTGATTCATCGTTTATTATAGCTTCTCATACTTGATTCAATCAATCATTTGGATTCCGGACTCCTGATTGATCCTTGATATCGTGATTAGACTATAATCGATAATTGATGAGGCTTGTGTATTAAATGGCTTTGGGCTCGGGTTATCCATGTTTAATGATTGGGTGTTAGTTAATTATTTGTTTGAACTTGTAAAATAAGGTTTGAGCTAGAGGGACAAAGGGCTTTCGCCCATGTAATAAATGTGTGAGTTTGTATTTAAACAAGCTCACATTCTACTAGCTAAGGTTCGCCGAAATAGACACAAGTGAGATAATTAGAATTCATGACTTGAGAGAGACCATCGAAAGATTTCGGTAACTTAACCGAAACCAGTGTGTTAGACAGAAATCGCAGTTGTAATAGTAATAAACGATTTGATCATCTAATCAAAAGGTTTTATTAACTTTGTTGAATCATCGTTTATTATAGCTTCTCATACTTGATTCAATCAATCATTTGGATTTCGGACTCCTGATTGATCATTGATATTGTGTTTGAACTATAATCGATAAATGATGAGGCTTGTGTATTAAATGGCTTTAGGCTCGGGTTATCCATGATTAATGATTGGGTGTTAGTTAATTATTTGTTTGTTCTTGTAAAATATGGTTTGAGCTAGAGGGGCAAAGGGATTTGGCCCATGTAATAATGTATGAGTTTGTATTTAAACAAACCCACGTTCTACTAGCTAAGGTTCGCCGAAATAGATACAAGAGAGACAATGAGAATTCGTGACTTGAGAGAGACCATCGAAAGATTTTGGTAACTTAACCGAAACCAGTGTGCTAAACAGAAATCGAGTTGTAATAGTAATCAACGATTTTATCATCTAATCATAAGTGTTTATTAACTTTGTTGATTAATCGTTTATTATTGCTTCTTATACTTGATTCAATCAATCACTTGCATTTCGCACTCGTGATTGATCATTGATATATTGTTTGGACTATAATCGAAAAATGATGAGGCTTGTGTATTAAATGGCTTTGGGCTCGGGTTATCCATGTTTAGTGATTGGGTGTTAGTTAATTATTTGTTTGTTCTTGTAAAATACGGTTTGAGCTAGAGGGTCAAAGGGCTTTCGCCCATGTAATAAAGGCGTGAGTTTGTATTTAAACAAACTCACATTCTACTAGCTAAGGTTCGCCAAAATAGACATAAGAGAGATAATGAAAATTCATTACTTGAGAGAGACCATCGATAGATTTCGGTAACTTAACCAAAACCAGTTTGCTAGACAGAAATCGAGTTGTAGTAGTAATCAACGATTTGATCATCTAATCATAAGTGTTTATTAACTTTGTTGATTCATCGTTTATTATAGCTTCTCATACTTGATTCAATCAATCATTTGGATTCCGGACTCCTGATTGATCATTGATATCGTGATTAGACTATAATCGATAAATGATGAGGCTTGTGTATTAAATGGTTTTGGGCTCGGGTTATCCATGTTTAGTGATTGGGTGTTAGTTAATTATTTGTTTGTACTTGTAATATACGGTTTGAGCTAGAGGGTCAAAGGGCTTTCGCCCATGTAATAAAGGTGTGAGTTTATATTTAAACAAACTCACATTCTACTAGCTAAGGTTCGCCAAATTAGACACAAGAGAGACAATGAGAATTCATTGCTTGAGAGAGACCATCGAAAGATTTCGGTAACTTAACCGAAACCAGTGTGCAAGACAGAAATCGAGTTGTAATAGTAATCAACGATTTGATCATCTAATTATAAGTCTTTATTAACTTTGTTGATTCATTGTTTATTATAACTTCTAATACTTGATTCAATCAATCACTTGCCTTTCGCACTCGTGATTGATCATTGATATAGTGTTTGGACAATAATCGAAAAATGATGAGGCATTGTGTATTAAATGGCTTTGGGCTCGGGTTATCCATGGTTAGTGATTGGGTGTTAGTTAATTATTTGTTTGTACTTGTAAAATAAGGTTTGAGCTAGAGGGACAAAGGGCTTTCGCCAATGTAATAAATGTGTGAGTTTGTATTTAGACAAGCTCACATTCTACTAGCTAAGGTTCGCCGAAATAGACACAAGAGAGAAAATTAGAATTCATGACTTGAGAGAGACCATCGAAAGATTTCGGTAACTTAATTGAAACCAGTGTGCTAGACAGAAATTGAGTTGTAATGGTAATCAACGATTTGATCATCTAATCAAAAGGTTTTATTAACTTTGTTGAATCATCGTTTATTATAGCTTCTCATACTTGATTCAATGAATCACTTGCATTTCGTACTCGTGATTGATCATTGATATATTGTTTGGACTATAATCGAAAAATGATGAGGCTTGTGTATTAAATGGCTTTGGGCTCGGGTTATCCATGTGTAGTGATTGGGTGTTAGTTAATTATTTGTTTGTTCTTGTAAAGTACGGTTTGAGCTAGAGGGTCAAAGGGCTTTCGCCCATGTAATAAAGGTGTGAGTTTGTATTTAAACAAACTCACATTCTACTAGCTAAGGTTCGCCAAAATAGACACAAGAGAGACAATGAGAATTCATTACTTGAGAGAGACCATCGAAAGATTTCGGTAACTTAACTGAAACCAGTGTGCTAGACAGAAATCGAGTTATAATAGTAATCAACGATTTGATCATCTAATTATAAGTGTTTCTTAACTTTGTTGATTCATTGTTTATTATAGCTTCTCATACTTGATTCAATCAATCACTTGCCTTTCGCACTCGTGATTGATCATTGATATAGTGTTTAGACAATAATCGAAAAATGATGAGGCTTGTGTATTAAATGGCTTTGGGCTCGGGTTATCCATGTTTAGTGATTGGGTGTTAGTTAATTATTTTTTTGAACTTGTAAAATAAGTTTTGAGCTAGAGGGACAAAGGGCTTTCGCCCATGTAATAAATGTGTGAGTTTGTATTTAAACAAGCTCACATTCTACTAGTTAAGGTTCGCCGAAATAGACACAAGAGAGATAATTAGAATTCATGACTTGAGAGAGACCATCGAAAGATTTCGGTAACTTAATCGAAACCAGTGTGCTAGACAGAAATCGAGTTGTAATAGTAATCAACGATTTGATCATCTAATCAAAAGGTGTTTATTAACTTTGTTGAATCATCGTTTATTATAGCTTCTCATACTTGATTCAATGAATCACTTGCATTTCGTACTCGTGATTGATCATTGATATATTGTTTGGACTATAATCGAAAAATGATGAGGCTTGTGTATTAAATGGCTTTGGGCTCGGGTTATCCATGTTTAGTGATTGGGTGTTAGTTAATTATTTGTTTGTTCTTGTAAAATACGGTTTGAGCTAGAGGGTCAAAGGGCTTTCGCCCATGTAATAAAGGTGTGAGTTTGTATTTAAACAAACTCACATTCTACTAGCTAAGGTTCGCCAAAATAGACACAAGAGAGACAATGAGAATTCATTACTTGAGAGAGACCATCGAAAGATTTCGGTAACTTAACCGAAACCAGTGTGCTAGACAGAAATCGCGTTGTAATAGTAATAAACGATTTGATCATCTAATCAAAAGGTGTTTATTAACTTTGTTGAATCATCGTTTATTATAGCTTCTCATACTTGATTCAATCAATCATTTGGATTCCGGACTCCTGATTGATCATTGATATTGTGTTTGAACTATAATCGATAAATGATGAGGCTTGTGTATTAAATGGCTTTGGGCTCGGGTTATCCATGTTTAATGACTGGGTGTTAGTTAATTATTTGTTTGTTCTTGTAAAATACGGTTTGAGCTAGAGGGGCAAAGGGATTTGGCCCATGTAATAAATGTATGAGTTTGTATTTAAACAAACTCACGTTCTACTAGCTAAGGTTCGCCGAAATAGACACAAGAGAGACAATGAGAATTCGTGACTTGAGAGAGACCATCGAAAGATTTTGGTAACTTAACCGAAACCAGTGTGCTAGACAGAAATCGAGTTGTAACAGTAATCAACGATTTTATCATCTAATCATAAGTGTTTATTAACTTTGTTGATTAATCGTTTATTATTGCTTCTTATACTTGATTCAATCAATCACTTGCATTTCGCACTCGTGATTGATTATTGATATATTGTTTGGACTATAATCGAAAAATGATGAGGCTTGTGTATTAAATGGCTTTGGGCTCGGGTTATCCATGTTTAGTGATTGGGTGTTAGTTAATTATTTGTTTATTCTTGTAAAATACGGTTTGAGCTAGAGGGTCAAAGGGCTTTCGCCCATGTAATAAAGGTGTGAGTTTGTATTTAAACAAACTCACATTCTACTAGCTAAGGTTCGCCAAAATAGACACAAGAGAGATAATGAAAATTCATTACTTGAGAGAGACCATCGAAAGATTTCGGTAACTTAACCAAAACCAGTATGCTAGACAGAAATCGAGTTGTAGTAGTAATCAACGATTTGATCATCTAATCATAAGTGTTTATTAACTTTGTTGACTCATCGTTTATTATAGCTTCTCATACTTGATTCAATCAATCATTTGGATTCCGGACTCCTGATTGATCCTTGATATCGTGATTAGACTATAATCGATAATTGATGAGGCTTGTGTATTAAATGGCTTTGGGCTCGGGTTATCCATGTGTAGTGATTGGGTGTTAGTTAATTATTTGTTTGTTCTTGTAAAGTACGGTTTGAGCTAGAGGGTCAAAGGGCTTTCGCCCATGTAATAAAGGTGTGAGTTTGTATTTAAACAAACTCACATTCTACTAGCTAAGGTTCGCCAAAATAGACACAAGAGAGACAATGAGAATTCATTACTTGAGAGAGACCATCGAAAGATTTCGGTAACTTAACTGAAACCAGTGTGCTAGACAGAAATCGAGTTATAATAGTAATCAACGATTTGATCATCTAATTATAAGTGTTTCTTAACTTTGTTGATTCATTGTTTATTATAGCTTCTCATACTTGATTCAATCAATCACTTGCCTTTCGCACTCGTGATTGATCATTGATATAGTGTTTAGACAATAATCGAAAAATGATGAGGCTTGTGTATTAAATGGCTTTGGGCTCGGGTTATCCATGGTTAGTGATTGGGTGTTAGTTAATTATTTTTTTGAACTTGTAAAATAAGTTTTGAGCTAGAGGGACAAAGGGCTTTCGCCCATGTAATAAATGTGTGAGTTTGTATTTAAACAAGCTCACATTCTACTAGTTAAGGTTCGCCGAAATAGACACAAGAGAGATAATTAGAATTCATGACTTGAGAGAGACCATCGAAAGATTTCGGTAACTTAATTGAAACCAGTGTGCTAGACAGAAATCGAGTTGTAATAGTAATCAACGATTTGATCATCTAATCAAAAGGTTTTATTAACTTTGTTGAATCATCGTTTATTATAGCTTCTCATACTTGATTCAATGAATCACTTGCATTTCGTACTCGTGATTGATCATTGATATATTGTTTGGACTATAATCGAAAAATGATGAGGCTTGTGTATTAAATGGCTTTGGGCTCGGGTTATCCATGTTTAGTGATTGGGTGTTAGTTAATTATTTGTTTGTTCTTGTAAAATACGGTTTGAGCTAGAGGGTCAAAGGGCTTTCGCCCATGTAATAAAGGTGTGAGTTTGTATTTAAACAAACTCACATTCTACTAGCTAAGGTTCGCCAAAATAGACACAAGAGAGACAATGAGAATTCATTACTTGAGAGAGACCATCGAAAGATTTCGGTAACTTAACCGAAACCAGTGTGCTAGACGAAATCGCGTTGTAATAGTAATAAACGATTTGATCATCTAATTAAAAGGTTTTATTAACTTTGTTGAATCATCGTTTATTATAGCTTCTCATACTTGATTCAATCAATCATTTGGATTCCGGACTCCTGATTGATCATTGATATCGTGATTAGACTATAATCGATAATTGATGAGGCTTGTGTATTAAATGGCTTTGGGCTCGGGTTATCCATGTTTAGTGATTGGGTGTTAGTTAATTATTTGTTTGAACTTGTAAAATAAGGTTTGAGCTAGAGGGACAAAGGGCTTTCGCCCATGTAATAAATGTGAGAGTTTGTATTTAAACAAACTCACATTCTACTAGCTAAGGTTCGCCGAAATAGACACAAGTGAGATAATTAGAATTCATGACTTGAGAGAGACCATCGTAAGATTTCGGTAACTTAACCGAAACCAGTGTGCTAGACAGAAATCGCAGTTGTAATAGTAATAAACGATTTGATCATCTAATCAAAAGGTGTTTATTAACTTTGTTGAATCATCGTTTATTATAGCTTCTCATACTTGATTCAATCAATCATTTGGATTTCGGACTCCTGATTGATCATTGATATTGTGTTTGAACTATAATCGATAAATGATTAGGCTTGTGTATTAAATGGCTTTAGGCTCGGGTTATCCATGATTAATGATTGGGTGTTAGTTAATTATTTGTTTGTTCTTGTAAAATACGGTTTGAGCTAGAGGGAAAAAGGGATTTGGCCCATGTAATAATGTATGAGTTTGTATTTAAACAAACCCACGTTCTACTAGCTAAGGTTCGCCGAAATAGACACAAGAGAGACAATGAGAATTCGTGACTTGAGAGAGACCATCGAAAGATTTTGGTAACTTAACCGAAACCAGTGTGCTAGACAGAAATCGAGTTGTAATAGTAATCAACGATTTTATCATCTAATCATAAGTGTTTATTAACTTTGTTGATTAATCGTTTATTATTGCTTCTTATACTTGATTCAATCAATCACTTGCATTTCACACTCGTGATTGATCATTGATATATTGTTTGGACTATAATCGAAAAATGATGAGGCTTGTGTATTAAATGGCTTTGTGTGACACCCGAGAATTTCAAGGTTAACTTCCGTTAGACAAACCCGTTAGTTACGTTATAAGTGTTAACTTAGTAACTAATGCATAACTAGGCCGAATACGTCCACGACCTTTGGTTGATCACCGAACCCGTCCATATGTGTTATGTGTTCATCATTGAGTGTCTTTATGTGCAATGTGATTTAAATACATGACTTATTATTGTGAATAGCATGGTTAATTGTAAATACTTGATTTTGTGAAAATTTCCTAAATTTGGTAGTCAGCGAAACTACCGAGCGAAACTACAGATTCGCCCGGTAGCAGGCTAGACTGATCAATGTACCCGAGACCAGAGCTAGTTTCGCCTGGTCAGCGAAACTGCCAGCGAAACTAGCCTCTGATATAAATAAACTTAATGAACCCTAGTAGCCTCATTTGCCTCATTTCACAACCAACACACACATACACTTCTCTGGAACCTGGTCAGCTGAGAATACCATCAAGAGACCAAGATCTTAGCCTCTAGACCACCATCTCATCTCGTCTATCGATTCTTGAACCAAACGTGAGTCCCAAAAACCTTTATTTATGTGTTTTCTATGTGTTTCTTTATAAAGTATGCTCAAACCTTCATGAAAACTTGTATGCTTCTGAGATAGTGCATAGGGATGCTAGATCTACCATAAAGTCAGCAACTTTACGTTTAAAAACATACCATGATGATGATTTATGCTAGATTAGGTCATTTTAGGTTAAAATGTGCTTTTTGGAGATTTGATGATTAAAATGCATGTTAAACATGATAAAGTTGCTTGATTTATGTTGGTAAATGCCTATGGATGCTAGATAATGAATTGCATGTATGATCAGAAGCTGTTAGGTTGATTTTTAGGCAAATCCGTATGTTTTTCGCGACCAGCGAAACTGTCTGTTCTCTGGGCGAAACTAAGTAGCGAAATTATATCTCCTTCCAGCGACACTGACCAGCGAAACTATAGTGTCGCCGGGTAACCTGACCAGACCAGCTCGAGCGAAACTATCGAGCGAAATACCTGAACGAAAGTTCAAACCAGTTTCCCTGCGAAACTAGGCTAGCGAAACTGCGTCAGCAGTTTCGGGCGAAACTAGCCTAGCGAAACTGTGTTACCGGGCATTGCCTAGCGAAAGTGCTGCCCGTGCACCTAGCGAAACTGTCTAGCGAAACTATGCTAGCGAAACTAAGACCTGACTTAAAAACCAAACTTGTGAAATTTGCTTGACACGTGTTATGCCATGATGAAACATGTTTAATATCTGATTTATATGAACCCTCGTTTATGATCAACCATTGGTGTCGTATGTCGGTATGTCGAGTCATAGTTGCAACGTACTATGTTATGGGCCATAGTGACGTTAAGTAAAGATTAGACACGAAACTAATACTTAAGACCTAAACGTGTTCTAGGTCTTCGTTAAACAACAATATTTGGATTACTTGAAGTGTAGCAGTGCAACCAAAGGTGAGTGTCACTAACCCGCTTACCGTGAGTCCGTTTGGGCCACACAAAATAACTTAACGTAAAACAATGCTGATAAACTCGAGAGTGCTAGGCACCTCACTGATAAACTTGAGAACTCGGGATGCTCGGCACCCACTTGATGAACTGAAGTGTTTTATGGGAAACACTTGTGAACTCTGAACAAACTATTTTTGAAACAAAACTGAAAACGTTTTAATATGGCTAGTGTAGGTTAAAGTCTAAACCATATGATATCACATGTTTTCTAAAGGATGCCTTATAACTTAAAAGTCCTCAACTAAAATTGTGCCATTAATTGTAAAGCGAGGGGATGTTGGGTAGATCTACTGGAGTTTGACAAACTCCGCCCCGTGGCACGGGAAGTGCACAGAGGAACAATATCAGCCTATTTGACCGTGGTCCCGAGAGGACACGGGGGAGGCAGAAACCGCGATGACTAGGTCCGCACCGTACGGGATGGCTCGGCCCCCACAGAATAAGTCAGCTTTGGTACAAACTTCCTTAGAGCATGGAACAACGGATTAGCTACCCGCGATATCGGTTGAGTCCTTTAACTTTACGGAACTAGTACATACCCGATGACGTAGGTCACAGACAAATCATTTATAAACTGAGATTTAATTACGAGCATTGCTTTTCACAAATAAATATTTTGTAAGTACATCTTGACACGAATTATGATTATGAGACCGGGCCAATGCATGACAAGCCCACTGTGAACTCACCAACCGTTAGGTTGACACTTGCGTGGTTTAAACTTTTGCAGATCGCTAAGGAGTATCCGCTGGAGGTTGGCATGGCATTTGAAGACCTTTGTTTTTGATATTAAACTAAACTTGGGAATTTTAAAACAATGAAATTGTAAGGCACGTGGTTAGTGCCAGGATAACTATTTCCGCTGCGTATGTAATTTAAGACTTTGGTTTATAACTTGTGTTTGAACTAACCCTGATTCGTTTAGTATTTGTAACTATGGTTGTGGATCCTGGTCTAGTCGCGCCCCTTAACGGTATAAACTCCGTTAGTGGTATTTTGGGGGTGTGACACTTTGGGCTCGGGTTATCCATGTTTATTGATTGGGTGTTAGTTAATTATTTGATTGTTCTTGTAAAATACGGTTTGAGCTAGAGGGTCAAAGGGCTTTCGCCCATGTAATAAAGGCGTGAGTTTGTATTTAAACAAACTCACATTCTACTAGCTAAGGTTCGCCAAAATAGACATAAGAGAGATAATGAAAATTCATTACTTGAGAGAGACCATCGAAAGATTTCGGTAACTTAACCAAAACCAGTTTGCTAGACAGAAATCGAGTTGTAGTAGTAATCAACGATTTGATCATCTAATCATAAGTGTTTATTAACTTTGTTGATTCATCGTTTATTATAGCTTCTCATACTTGATTCAATCTATCATTTGGATTCCGGACTCCTGATTGATCATTGATATCGTGATTAGACTATAATCGATAAATGATGAGGCTTGTGTATTAAATGGCTTTGGGCTCGGGTTATCCATGTTTAGTGATTGGGTGTTAGTTAATTATTTGTTTGTACTTGTAATATACGGTTTGAGCTAGAGGGTCAAAGGGCTTTCGCCCATGTAATAAAGGTGTGAGTTTATATTTAAACAAACTCACATTCTACTAGCTAAGGTTCGCCAAATTAGACACAAGAGAGACAATGAGAATTCATTGCTTGAGAGAGACCATCGAAAGATTTTGGTAACTTAACCGAAACCAGTGTGCAAGACAGAAATCGAGTTGTAATAGTAATCAACGATTTGATCATCTAATTATAAGTCTTTATTAACTTTGTTGATTCATTGTTTATTATAACTTCTCATACTTGATTCAATCAATCACTTGCCTTTCGCACTCGTGATTGATCATTGATATAGTGTTTGGACAATAATTGAAAAATGATGAGGCATTTGTATTAAATGGCTTTGGGCTCGGGTTATCCATGGTTAGTGATTGGGTGTTAGTTAATTATTTGTTTGTACTTGTAAAATAAGGTTTGAGCTAGAGGGACAAAGGGCTTTCGCCAATGTAATAAATGTGTGAGTTTGTATTTAAACAAGCTCACATTCTACTAGCTAAGGTTCGCCGAAATAGACACAAGAGAGATAATTAGAATTCATGACTTGAGAGAGACCATCGAATGATTTCGGTAACTTAACCGAAACCAGTGTGCTAGACAGAAATCGCGTTGTAATAGTAATAAACGATTTGATAATCTAATCAAAAGGTTTTATTAACTTTGTTGAATCATCGTTTATTATAGCTTCTGATACTTGATTCAATCAATCATTTGGATTCCGGACTCCTAATTGATCATTGATATTGTGTTTGAACTATAATCGATAAATGATGAGGCTTGTGTATTAAATGGCTTTGGGCTCGGGTTATCCATGTTTAATGATTGGGTGTTAGTTAATTATTTGTTTGTTCTTGTAAAATACGGTTTGAGCTAGAGGGGCAAAGGGATTTGGTCCATGTAATAATGTATGAGTTTGTATTTAAACAAACTCACGTTCTACTAGCTAAGGTTCGCCGAAATAGACACAAGAGAGACAATGAGAATTCGTGACTTGAGAATGCCCATCGAAAGATTTTGGTAACTTAACCGAAACCAGTGTGCTAGACAGAAATCGAGTTGTAATAGTAATCAACGATTTTATCATCTAATCATAAGTGTTTATTAACTTTGTTGATTAATCGTTTATTATTGCTTCTTATACTAATTCAATCAATCACTTGCATTTCGCACTCGTGGTTTATCATTGATATATTGTTTGGAGTATAATCGAAAAATGATGAGGCTTGTGTATTAAATCGCTTTGGGCTCGGGTTATCCATGTTTAGTGATTGGGTGTTAGTTAATTATCTGTTTGTTCTTGTAAAATACGGTTTGAGCTAGAGGGACAAAGGGCTTTCGCCCATGTAATAAATGTGTGAGTTTGTATTTAAACAAGCTCACATTCTACTAGCTAAGGTTCGCCGAAATAGACACAAGAGAGACAATGAGAATTCATGACTTGAGAGAGACCATCGAAAGATTTCGGTAACTTAACCAAAACCAGTGTGCTAGACAGAAATCGAGTTGTAATAGTAATCAACGATTTGATCATCTAATCAAAAGGTTTTATTAACTTTGTTGTATCATCATTTATTATAGCTTCTCATACTTGATTCAATCAATCATTTGGATTCTGGACTCCTGATTGATCATTGATATTGTGTTTGAACTATAATCGATAAATGATGAGGCTTGTGTATTAAATGGCTTTGGGCTCGGGTTATCCATGTTTAATGATTGGGTGTTAGTTAATTATTTGTTTGTTCTTGTAAAATACGGTTTGAGGTAGAGGGGCGAAGGGATTTGGCCCATGTAATAATGTATGAGTTTGTATTTAAACAAACTCACGTTCTACTAGCTAAGGTTCGCCGAAATAGACTCAAGAGAGACAATGAGAATTCGTGACTTGAGAGAGACCATCGAAAGATTTCGGTAACTTAACCAAAACCAGTGTGCTAGACAGAAATTGAGTTATAATAGTAATCAACGATTTGATCATCTAATCATAAGTGTTTATTAACTTTGTTGATTCATTGTTTATTATAGCTTCTCATACTTGATTCAATCAATCACTTGCCTTTCGTACTCGTGATTGATCATTGATATAGTGTTTGGACAATAATCGAAAAATGATGAGGCTTGTGTATTAAATGGCTTTGGGCTCGGGTTATCCATGTTTAGTGATTGGGTGTTAGTTAATTATTTTTTGTACTTGTAAAATAAGGTTTGAGCTAGAGGGACAAAGGGCTTTCGCTCATGTAATAAATGTGTGAGTTTGTATTTAAACAAGCTCACATTCTACTAGCTAAGGTTCGCCGAAATAGACACAAGAGAGACAATGAGAATTCATGACTTGAGAGAGACCATCGAAAGATTTCGGTAACTTAACCAAAACCAGTGTGCTAGACAGAAATCGAGTTGTAATAGTAATCAACGATTTGATCATCTAATCAAAAGGTTTTATTAACTTTGTTGAATCATCATTTATTATAGCTTCTCATACTTGATTCAATCAATCATTTGGATTCCGGACTCCTGATTGATCATTGATATTGTGTTTGAACTATAATCGATAAATGATGAGGCTTGTGAATTAAATGGCTTTGGGCTCGGGTTATCCATGTTTAATGATTGGGTGTTAGTTAATTATTTGTTTGTTCTTGTAAAATACGGTTTGAGCTAGAGGGGCAAAGGGATTTGGCCCATGTATTAATGTATGAGTTTGTATTTAAACAAACTCACATTCTACTAGCTAAGGTTCGCCGAAATAGACAAAAGAGAGACAATGAGAATTCGTGACTTGAGAGAGACCATCGAAAGATTTCGGTAACTTAACCAAAACCAGTGCGCCAGACAGAAATCGAGTTGTAATAGTGATCAACGATTTGATCATCTAATCATAAGTGTTTATTAACTTTGTTGATTCATTGTTTATTATAGCTTCTCATACTTGATTCAATCAATCACTTGCCTTTCGCACTCGTGATTGATCGTTGATATAGTGTTTGGACAATAATCGAAAAATGATGAGGCTTGTGTATTAAATGGCTTTGGGCTCGGGTTATCCATGTTTAGTGATTGGGTGTTAGTTAATTATTTTTTGTACTTGTAAAATAAGGTTTGAGCTAGAGGGACAAAGGGCTTTCGCTCATGTAATAAATGTGTGAGTTTGTATTTAAACAAGCTCACATTCTACTAGCTAAGGTTCGCCGAAATAGACACAAGAGAGACAATGAGAATTCATGACTTGAGAGAGACCATCGAAAGATTTCGGTAACTAAACCAAAACCAGTGTGCTAGACAGAAATCGAGTTGTAATACTAATCAACGATTTGATCATCTAATCAAAAGGTTTTATTAACTTTGTTGAATCATCGTTTATTATAGCTTCTCATACTTGATTCAATCAATCATTTGGATTCCGGACTCCTGATTGATCATTGATATTGTGTTTGAACTATAATCGATAAATGATGAGGCTTGTGTATTAAATGGCTTTGGGCTCGGGTTATCCATGTTTAATGATTGGGTGTTAGTTAATTATTTGTTTGTTCTTGTAAAATACGGTTTGAGCTAGAGGGGCAAAGGGATTTGGCCCATGTAATAATGTATGAGTTTGTATTTAAACAAACTCACGTTCTACTAGCTAAGGTTCGCCGAAATAGACACAAGAGAGACAATGAGAATTCGTGACTTGAGAATGCCCATCGAAAGATTTTGGTAACTTAACCGAAACCAGTGTGCTAGACAGAAATCGAGTTGTAATAGTAATCAACGATTTTATCATCTAATCATAAGTGTTTATTAACTTTGTTGATTAATCGTTTATTATTGCTTCTTATACTTGATTCAATCAATCACTTGCATTTCGCACTCGTGATTGATCATTGATATATTGTTTGGACTATAATCGAAAAATGATGAGGCTTGTGTATTAAATCGCTTTGGGCTCGGGTTATCCATGTTTAGTGATTGGGTGTTAGTTAATTATCTGTTTGTTCTTGTAAAATACGGTTTGAGCTAGAGGGACAAAGGGCTTTCGCCCATGTAATAAATGTGTGAGTTTGTATTTAAACAAGCTCACATTCTACTAGCTAAGGTTCGCCGAAATAGACACAAGAGAGACAATGAGAATTCATGACTTGAGAGAGACCATCGAAAGATTTCGGTAACTTAACCAAAACCAGTGTGCTAGACAGAAATCGAGTTGTAATAGTAATCAACGATTTGATCATCTAATCAAAAGGTTTTATTAACTTTGTTGTATCATCATTTATTATAGCTTCTCATACTTGATTCAATCAATCATTTGGATTCCGGACTCCTGATTGATCATTGATATTGTGTTTGAACTATAATCGATAAATGATGAGGCTTGTGTATTAAATGGCTTTGGGCTCGGGTTATCCATGTTTAATGATTGGGTGTTAGTTAATTATTTGTTTGTTCTTGTAAAATACGGTTTGAGGTAGAGGGGCGAAGGGATTTGGCCCATGTAATAATGTATGAGTTTGTATTTAAACAAACTCACGTTCTACTAGCTAAGGTTCGCCGAAATAGACACAAGAGAGACAATGAGAATTCGTGACTTGAGAGAGACCATCGAAAGATTTCGGTAACTTAACCAAAACCAGTGTGCTAGACAGAAATTGAGTTATAATAGTAATCAACGATTTGATCATCTAACTTTGTTGATTCATTGTTTATTATAGCTTCTCATACTTGATTCAATCAATCACTTGCCTTTCGTACTCGTGATTGATCATTGATATAGTGTTTGGACAATAATCGAAAAATGATGAGGCTTGTGTATTAAATGGCTTTGGGCTCGGGTTATCCATGTTTAGTGATTGGGTGTTAGTTAATTATTTTTTGTACTTGTAAAATAAGGTTTGAGCTAGAGGGACAAAGGGCTTTCGCTCATGTAATAAATGTGTGAGTTTGTATTTAAACAAGCTCACATTCTACTAGCTAAGGTTCGCCTAAATAGACACAAGAGAGACAATGAGAATTCATGACTTGAGAGAGACCATCGAAAGATTTCGGTAACTTAACCAAAACCAGTGTGCTAGACAGAAATCGAGTTGTAATAGTAATCAACGATTTGATCATCTAATTAAAAGGTTTTATTAACTTTGTTGAATCATCATTTATTATAGCTTCTCATACTTGATTCAATCAATCATTTGGATTCCGGACTCCTGATTGATCATTGATATTGTGTTTGAACTATAATCGATAAATGATGAGGCTTGTGAATTAAATGGCTTTGGGCTCGGGTTATCCATGTTTAATGATTGGGTGTTAGTTACTTATTTGTTTGTTCTTGTAAAATACGGTTTGAGCTAGAGGGGCAAAGGGATTTGGCCCATGTAATAATGTATGAGTTTGTATTTAAACAAACTCACATTCTACTAGCTAAGGTTCGCCGAAATAGACAAAAGAGAGACAATGAGAATTCGTGACTTGAGAGAGACCATCGAAAGATTTCGGTAACTTAACCAAAACCAGTGCGCCAGACAGAAATCGAGTTGTAATAGTGATCAACGATTTGATCATCTAATCATAATGTTTATTAACTTTGTTGATTCATTGTTTATTATAGCTTCTCATACTTGATTCAATCAATCACTTGCCTTTCGCACTCGTGATTGATCGTTGATATAGTGTTTGGACAATAATCGAAAAATGATGAGGCTTGTGTATTAAATGGCTTTGGGCTCGGGTTATCCATGTTTAGTGATTGGGTGTTAGTTAATTATTTTTTGTACTTGTAAAATAAGGTTTGAGCTAGAGGGACAAAGGGCTTTCGCTCATGTAATAAATGTGTGAGTTTGTATTTAAACAAGCTCACATTCTACTAGCTAAGGTTCGCCGAAATAGACACAAGAGAGACAATGAGAATTCATGACTTGAGAGAGACTATCGAAAGATTTCGGTAACTAAACTGAAACCAATGTGCTAGACAGAAATCGAGGTGTAAGAATAATCAACGATTTGATCATCTAATCAAAAGGTTTTATTAACTTTGTTGAATCATCGTTTATTATAGCTTCTCATACTTGATTCAATCAATCATTTGGATTCCGGACTCCTGATTGATCATTGATATTGTGTTTGAACTATAATCGATAAATGATGAGGCTTGTGTTTTAAATGGCTTTGGGCTCGGGTTATCCATGTTTAATGATTGGGTGTTCGTTAATTATTTGTTTGTTCTTGTAAAATACGGTTCGAGCTAGAGGGGCAAAGGGATTTGGCCCATGTAATAATGTATGAGTTTGTATTTAAACAAACTCATGTTCTACTAGCTAAGGTTCGCCGAAATAGACAAAAGAGAGACAATGAGAATTCGTGACTTGAGAGAGACCATCGAAAGATTTCGGTAACTTAACCAAAACCAGTGTGCTAGACAGAAATCGAGTTGTAATAGTGATCAACGATTTGATCATCTAATCATAAGTGTTTATTAACTTTGTTGATTCATTGTTTATTATAGCTTCTCATACTTGATTCAATCAATCACTTGCCTTTCGCACTCGTGATTGATCATTGATATAGTGTTTGGACAATAATCGAAAAATGATGAGGCTTGTGTATTAAATGGCTTTGGGCTCGGGTTATCCATGTTTAGTGATTGGGTGTTAGTTAATTATTTTTTGTACTTGTAAAATAAGGTTTGAGCTAGAGGGACAAAGGGCTTTTGCTCATGTAATAAATGTGTGAGTTTGTATTTAAACAAGCTCACATTCTACTAGCTAAGGTTCGCCTAAATAGACACAAGAGAGACAATGAGAATTCATGACTTGAGAGAGACCATCGAAAGATTTCGGTAACTAAACCGAAACCAATGTGCTAGACAGAAATCGAGGTGTAAGAATAATCAATGATTTGATCATCTAATCAAAAGGTTTTATTAACTTTGTTGAATCATCGTTTATTATAGCTTCTCATACTTGATTCAATCAATCATTTGGATTCCGGACTCCTGATTGATCATTGATATTGTGTTTGAACTATAATCGATAAATGATGAGGCTTGTGTATTAAATGGCTTTGGGCTCGGGTTATCCATGTTTAATGATTGGGTGTTAGTTAATTATTTGTTTGTTCTTGTAAAATACGGTTTGAGCTAGAGGGGCAAAGGGATTTGGCCCATGTAATAATGTATGAGTTTGTATTTAAACAAACTCACATTCTACTAGCTAAGGTTCGCCGAAATAGACAAAAGAGAGACAATGAGAATTCGTGACTTGAGAGAGACCATCGAAAGATTTCGGTAACTTAACCAAAACCAGTGCGCCAGACAGAAATCGAGTTGTAATAGTGATCAACGATTTGATCATCTAATCATAAGTGTTTATTAACTTTGTTGATTCATTGTTTATTATAGCTTCTCATACTTGATTCAATCAATCACTTGCCTTTCGCACTCGTGATTGATCGTTGATATAGTGTTTGGACAATAATCGAAAAATGATGAGGCTTGTGTATTAAATGGCTTTGGGCTCGGGTTATCCATGTTTAGTGATTGGGTGTTAGTTAATTATTTTTTGTACTTGTAAAATAAGGTTTGAGCTAGAGGGACAAAGGGCTTTTGCTCATGTAATAAATGTGTGAGTTTGTATTTAAACAAGCTCACATTCTACTAGCTAAGGTTCGCCGAAATAGACACAAGAGAGACAATGAGAATTCATGACTTGAGAGAGACCATCGAAAGATTTCGGTAACTAAACCGAAACCAATGTGCTAGACAGAAATCGAGGTGTAAGAATAATCAACGATTTGATCATCTAATCAAAAGGTTTTATTAACCTTGTTGAATCATCGTTTATTATAGCTTCTCATACTTGATTCAATCAATCATTTGGATTCCGGACTCCTGATTGATCATTGATATTGTGTTTGAACTATAATCGATAAATGATGAGGCTTGTGTATTAAATGGCTTTGGGCTCGGGTTATCCATGTTTAATGATTGGGTGTTAGTTAATTATTTGTTTGTTCTTGTAAAATACGGTTTGAGCTAGAGGGGCAAAGGGATTTGGCCCATGTAATAATGTATGAGTTTGTATTTAAACAAACTCACATTCTACTAGCTAAGGTTCGCCGAAATAGACAAAAGAGAGACAATGAGAATTCGTGACTTGAGAGAGACCATCGAAAGATTTCGGTAACTTAACCAAAACCAGTGTGCTAGACAGAAATCGAGTTGTAATAGTAATCAACGATTTGATCATCTAATCATAAGTGTTTATTAACTTTGTTGATTCATTGTTTATTATAGCTTCTCATACTTGATTCAATCAATCACTTGCCTTTCGCACTCGTGATTGATCATTGATATAGTGTTTGGACAATAATCGAAAAATGATGAGGCTTGTGTATTAAATGGCTTTGGGCTCGGGTTATCCATGTTTAGTGATTGGGTGTTAGTTAATTATTTTTTGTACTTGTAAAATAAGGTTTGAGCTAGAGGGACAAAGGGCTTTCGCTCATGTAATAAATGTGTGAGTTTGTATTTAAACAAGCTCACATTCTACTAGCTAAGGTTCGCCGAAATAGACACAAGAGAGACAATGAGAATTCATGACTTGAGAGAGACCATCGAAAGATTTCGGTAACTAAACCGAAACCAATGTGCTAGACAGAAATCGAGGTGTAAGAATAATCAACGATTTGATCATCTAATCAAAAGGTTTTATTAACTTTGTTGAATCATCGTTTATTATAGCTTCTCATACTTGATTCAATCAATCATTTGGATTCCGGACTCCTGATTGATCATTGATATTGTGTTTGAACTATAATCGATAAATGATGAGGCTTGTGTATTAAATGGCTTTGGGCTCGGGTTATCCATGTTTAATGATTGGGTGTTAGTTAATTATTTGTTTGTTCTTGTAAAATACGGTTTGAGCTAGAGGGGCAAAGGGATTTGGCCCATGTAATAATGTATGAGTTTGTATTTAAACAAACTCACGTTCTACTAGCTAAGGTTCGCCGAAATAGACAAAAGAGAGACAATGAGAATTCGTGACTTGAGAGAGACCATCGAAAGATTTCGGTAACTTAACCAAAACCAGTGTGCTAGACAGAAATCGAGTTGTAATAGTAATCAACGATTTGATCATCTAATCATAAGTGTTTATTAACTTTGTTGATTCATTGTTTATTATAGCTTCTCATACTTGATTCAATCAATCACTTGCCTTTCGCACTCGTGATTGATCATTGATATAGTGTTTGGACAATAATCGAAAAATGATGAGGCTTGTGTATTAAATGGCTTTGGGCTCGGGTTATCCATGTTTAGTGATTGGGTGTTAGTTAATTATTTTTTGTACTTGTAAAATAAGGTTTGAGCTAGAGGGACAAAGGGCTTTCGCCCATGTAATAAATGTGTGAGTTTGTATTTAAACAAGCTCACATTCTACTAGCTAAGGTTCGCCGAAATAGACACAAGAGAGACAATGAGAATTCATGACTTGAGAGAGACCATCGAAAGATTTCGGTAACTAAACCGAAACCAATGTGCTAGACAGAAATCGAGGTGTAAGAATAATCAACGATTTGATCATCTAATCAAAAGGTTTTATTAACTTTGTTGAATCATCGTTTATTATAGCTTCTCATACTTGATTCAATCAATCATTTGGATTCCGGACTCCTGATTGATCATTGATATTGTGTTTGAACTATAATCGATAAATGATGAGGCTTGTGTATTAAATGGCTTTGGGCTCGGGTTATCCATGTTTAATGATTGGGTGTTAGTTAATTATTTGTTTGTTCTTGTAAAATACGGTTTGAGCTAGAGGGGCAAAGGGATTTGGCCCATGTAATAATGTATGAGTTTGTATTTAAACAAACTCACGTTCTACTAGCTAAGGTTCGCCGAAATAGACAAAAGAGAGACAATGAGAATTCGTGACTTGAGAGAGACCATCGAAAGATTTCGGTAACTTAACCAAAACCAGTGTGCTAGACAGAAATCGAGTTGTAATAGTAATCAACGATTTGATCATCTAATCATAAGTGTTTATTAACTTTGTTGATTCATTGTTTATTATAGCTTCTCATACTTGATTCAATCAATCACTTGCCTTTCGCACTCGTGATTGATCATTGATATATTGTTTGGACTATAATCGAAAAATGATGAGGCTTGTGTATTAAATGGCTTTGGGCTCGGGTTATCCATGTTTAGTGATTGGGTGTTAGTTAATTATTTTTTGTACTTGTAAAATAAGGTTTGAGCTAGAGGGACAAAGGGCTTTCGCCCATGTAATAAATGTGTGAGTTTGTATTTAAACAAGCTCACATTCTACTAGCTAAGGTTCGCCGAAATAGACACAAGAGAGACAATGAGAATTCATGACTTGAGAGAGACCATCGAAAGATTTCGGTAACTTAACCAAAACCAGTGTGCTAGACAGAAATCGAGTTGTAATAGTAATCAACGATTTGAT